>JAGDQP010001138.1:0-39866 GCA_022664845.1 Lepisma saccharinum | reverse complement strand
TTCAAAGTTACGATACCAGATTACCCATGCAGAATATCAAGATGCCCCACAAAGCACAAAGATAAGTAATGCAGCACGACTCAACTTGCTTGTTTGCGTATACGTAAAGCATATTTACTATACGAACAAATATATTAGTCGCTGTGCGCACTATAAAACCCATTGACACAAAAACCAAGATTTCCAGAACGATGATATTCAAAATATCATTATCGATTCAATGTAAGAATCCATCATTTATATAATTCTAAAACCATAAACAAGTTTCTTCTTTATTTCTCTTAATCCCAAACAAGGCTCGGATTGGACTTTGGTTTAAAACGAAGTATTCATTAGTAAATCTTAACTAAAAATATTTAGTTTACTTCTTATAATCTGACAATGTTAAATACACATCGTGATAGTCTCCAAAGGTTTCGCATTTAAATGTTCTTCACACTTTCTTCACAAAGGCATAATCTTCATCAGTGCATACAGTGTTATTCAAAGAACTATTGAAATACTTCTGGTGTGGTATTTGTTTTGCATTAAATTTTGTTTCATCAGTGAGATATTCATATGGAAAGCAACCCTTACGCGTGAAAAATTTATGTCTTGTGTGGACATATTTCAGTTTAGTAGAATATAATTTTGAGACTAGATCATTTAATTTGTGTGGCAAGAACCGATACAGATGTAGAAAACGTATGTCAATATTTCTATCACCAACACAAAAGATATTTTAGAAAATGTAATGTAAAGTTCCTCTGTTAATGCTAGGAGTTTAACATTACCAGGTTGTAATCCAATGTGCTTTACAATCAATTGAGCATGTAATTTGAGAGATTACGGAAGAAAACAGGAACAACGTTTCTTTCACGTTGCATTTACAAGTTGCATCGATTGTAAGTTACTGAAATGATTTTGCCTGTGAGATGGTCGTGATGAGACGTTTTATGATTTTCTGGTGTAAAATAGCAATCACAAGCAGCACAACTTCTTGCTTCGTTATATGCTTGAACTTCTTGAGGAGACATTGGGGAGATATGCGATAACTTACTAACTAACAATATGATCCAATTCATTTTGCATTCGATAAAGGAATTATTCAGCAGCATTTCTGTCTCTATATATAACTGGGTTCGATGGAGTAGCATCGCGCCAACAAACTAAATAACCAAAACTGCATGGCACGTGGCGTTTAATCTTTTCTGTATATGATGTACTGTTTTTAGGGGAACTGCTACTGATTGGTTCAACATTACATTCAAAGTTTGCAATATTAATAACATCACTTTCCAGCAATGCATGTTACTACTTAAATTTAATAGTTTGCCTCGGGTTTGACTTGATTGCTCTCGTGGCTTCAAACTTCTTGCAATAGTCAAGGTGCCCTAATAGCTTACCTTCAGTGTTAAAGTGTGAAAGGCATCGCTTAGAATAGTGATATTTGTGTTCATGTTTAGTACTTTGACTACATATTCATCTACTATTAAAGCTTATAATCAAACAGTAGTGTGTTGTTGATTCATTTTCTATATATAATAAATCAATTTGCTTAGTATAGAATGGCATTTCGCTTATATGTAGTGGAAAAATTGATTTAGTATAATTGTAAGCATATGCATTAATGTTTATCTTATTGCTGGGATGTAGATCATTATATTGTTGTTCAAATTTACTAATGTGCCATAATGCTACTGGGAAGGTTATGTTATGTATTGCTTCCATCATTTCACTTTCATATCGCACATATTTCGATACACGATCAGGATTTCTATCAACACAATAAAACGCTTCCGCAATGCGCCACAAGAAGCATTTGTCGTCACTATTTTCGCTATTAATCACTGCTTTGTTATTAAGAACCCACTTTGGTAACAAAATATAAGTTGAGGTTGAGAGGAGTTTTAGGTCACTCACTACGATTTTCACAGCATGTAATGGTTTCCCACTTAAACTCCAACCGGATCTTTTAGTAGCTCGTTTTTCTTCTTGTGATGCTAATTGGTAACGATTTAGTCTATCTTCTCCTGCAACCCATCTCATTTCAAGGTTGTTTGAGTGCCTCAGGCCACCTGAAATTTCATTTCTTCACCACTAGTTGGTTGCTGAAACATTGATGAGAGAGTGCAGTTCACTGTCAAAGAATTGTGTTCCAAAATCACTCTCTATTATATCTAAGCATTCATTTTAATGCTGTTTAGAAATGAAATGGTATCACCACAATATTTACCATCGCTCTCTGCAGGGAGCACATAATTTTTTAATGTGGCGTTGAATGCACTACTCACTAACTTGTTATTGAACTTTTGACCCTTTGCTCTTGTTTCTTTACTGTGCATAGGTGTAATGTGTCTAGGTAAATATGGTTTGAGATAGATTTGCCGCAAACATCACGAGTCGCTTTTTCAATTTTAGTGGGCAGGGAAAGAAACTACATATATTACAATTCCGTTCGCACTAACTATCCTTGAAACACAATAACACGTAATATTTGATTGTTGGTCCGTTTCACACGCAGAGAGTACTTGGTAGCTATTAAATGTAGGAATGATGATAGTACACACGTATAAAAACTTATATTCTGGTTGCAATAACTTTTGTTGTAACACAATAATAGAGATTGATTGTTGGTCCGTTTCATACGAAGAGAGCACTCAGTAGCTTTCGAATGTAGGAGTAATAATAGTACATACGTATCAAAACTGATATTTCGGTCACCCTAACGTTCTTGGAAATTGTTTGGACGGAAAGAAGCTATATATAATATGAAACAGATTCCGTTCGCACTAACTCTCCTTGAAACGTTAATAATGCAGCAGTGCTTGAACAGTGTTAAGTGACAAGTGACGTGGCAAATGAAAGTGACGTGGCAAGTGATGTGAGAAGTGATATTTGTCAAGTGACAAGTATCTAATTCAAATAATCAATGTTGGTAACCAAAAATAAAAATAGTAAGGGCTCTGGGCTATAATATGTGTACCATTCTGTTATTCGCCTCGTGTAAGATTTGGATCCAATTCATTCCCAAATGGTTCTCAGTACAGTGCAGTAGACGCTTATGGATATTTATGAAGCTAAAGGTTCACTGTAATGCTAAAGTAGAATAGAAGTTGCTCTGGGTTACAATGAACAGAAGCTTTAGTGTTGCATCGGAAATGAACAGTAATTGGTAATTTGCATTTGTGAGAAATAGATTTACATTATGAGAAAATAGCTATGTTCAATAAATGGTCACTACCATATGTTATAAACCTTTGACGTCTATGACGTCGCTGAAGTTTTCGTAAATGGTAAAATGCCATTGATTCTGGTGTGCCAGAACCAGCCGATAGTACTACTAAGGAACCGGTCCAAATCAAATAGTATCGAAACCCACAACACTCAAAATCGCTGGAGAAAAGCACTGATGAATTAACATTATACAAAAGTGTACGCAAAATCATATTCTTGGATATTCTCCATTTCCACTTGGCGGATGATGAGGTTTCACAGGTCAAAAAGTAAGTGTAGCACCTATTTAAAATAACAGTCAATCTAGCAGGCAATACCAGTCACCACGCAAACTTAGAGCCAGCCAGAATGCAACACGGGAAGTGGTATGATAGCAGAGAAACAATTTACAAGCCTTTCGCACAAATAAAGCGACTGTTTTAAGAAACTTAAGGAAAAGAGAGGATATCTGTAACAAATGAAATTTGTGACAGTTTGTGGATGTCCATGTAAATTACAAGAATTCAGTATTCATATTATTTGATTCATTATTTTGTTCTGTACAGATTAATCAAATTTATCTTTCGCTAGCTGTATTGAGATGAATCCCTGGCAGAGCTAAAAAAATAGAGCGGAGACACCCCGTTGTAACTCTAAGGAACGGCGATTTTGAAACGATTCGCTTGTGTCCCTTTTTGTCCTATTTCTAGCTTGTATGGTGAGGAGTTGCCTAGAACTTTCCTTAGATATTCTATTAGCTAAAAGTTGTAGTAAATTGAAAATTTAGAAAACGCAGGGGTGAGACGTTGGGGGTTATTTATTCCTGTTTTGTGCCTGGTTATGATAAAAATGTTTTTGAGTGATCATCATATTAAACTTGTAGAGTACAAGAAAAGAAGGGGATACGTGATTTTTTTTAAAAAAAATGAGTTTGAACTGGTAACAGGAAGTACACAATGACAACTAATACCTCAGAACGTTTCAAACAAAAGCTGAAATAATTACCTAGTAAGGGCTGTTTTAAGAATATGAAATACATGGAAAAAATTGCGCAGTTAGACATTAAAATATGTTTTACAAAGTGTCTCTGAAGGTCACAAAATAGGTGAAAATAAATATATTACTTGTATAATAAAGCTCCAGACTTCCGAAGATGGGTAGTCTCTTCACACCTCCCAAATACTCAGCCACAATTAATTATGAACACCATAAAAGTGCCTGCTTCAAATATCACTTGAGGAAGTGATCAGGTTGCTGAATGCAACGAAGTCATGATTGAACAAAACTTAATCGCTCAAAACCTCCACATACGTAACTTAGTTTACCATTAGTATTGCTCAAGCCAGTTAAACAAACTAATATTTAAGTACAAAAGATTTTCAATAATAGGCCTATCTAATACGACATTATCGAAGCTAAAGTATAATAGGCACTTGAAAATATTATTCAACACTAAACACGTAAAAGAAAACAAACACATCGTAAACAGCAATTAAATGTATAACTTACCGGAACTATTTTTCTGTACCACACTTTCTACGTCTAAAAGATTTCAATTGGATATGTGAAAGTAGACACTTGTGTTATATTTAACTTTTCTTTTTAGTGATCTTTTTTTCCTCTTATTAACGTAAAGAATTTTTATACTTTACAAAATCTTACAAATCGTTGTCAGTTATTATAAGGCATACAACAAACTTTAAACTGTTATATTAATTTCTTTTGAAGTTGATATTGTTTAATCAAAGTGAAAATCAAACGAAAAGATGCCTGAAAAATTCTAAAATATATTAGATAATAAAAATGTCCTTTCTTAGTATGTATTTAACAAATTCGCTTAAGATTATTAACTTGCACACAAAATACATGTTCGCGTTAATCTTTTACAATGGCAACAGAACAATTTACGCTTCTAGTGAAATGAATTAAGGACGTTTTGAAGTAATCAACATAATAACTAGACGGAATGAGGTACACACGTGTCCTCTACATTAAGACCAATAATTATTTGCGAATGTACACAAAACACGAAACACACACACACATATCTCCCTTTATCCATATTTTAAATCAAACAAAATTCCGCGTGAAGGTTAGAATAACAGGAAGTAATAGCTCACATAACATTCAATGATTCTGGTTACATAACTTATTAAACAAGCTGTATAGCGGCTGTATACTGATTTCACTATCCATTCTGTTTAAAGATTAAATAAAATAAAATGGCGACTTAATGTTAAGATAACCAAACTATTCAACGTCGAATTTCCGCATATTATTTAAGACGAGAACACAACAAACTAGTAACTTTCCCCTTAACTTTCGACAGTTAAAAAATACTTCCTAATTCAGTTTAGAGTGCGGAAAATTCTAGCCATGAAAAATGCACAATAGGATTATTGACGTTGACCAGCATTTACTATTGTTTTGGAGATTATTCCTCGTTCAGGCTGTATTTTTAATATCTCCCAAAAAGATATGCAACTGAGCTACAATATATAGCAATTCGTCAGACACGTGTTATTAATTGCTTTTAAGACAATTGTTTGTTTAATTTCATAGCGTGTAAGGTAGAGAGAACATATATAGGCTAACCTTTGTTTCTTTTTTCTTTTAGATTACCATATACTATAGCCGTATTGCGAGAGGTGCAAAGAATCAGAACCATAATCCCAGTTGGATTTCGACGCGCATGTGAAGATACGGAATTAATGGGTTATAGAATACCAAAGGTAAGACTTTGTAAAGAAAATTGTGTCATCCTTATTGCTGTACAAAACTGGACAATTGATCACTCCAAATAAGTAATATACAGATCACTGTCTTGTAGAAACTTTCAACAAATAACAGGCTCTTAAAATCTCAGGGCGTGTGTTTATATACAACATGGATTCTTGACACTGTGATGGAGTCGATTCTGGATCATTGATGATGTTATTTTGTTGGAGGTAAGGAGCCTGCTCCTAGTCAGCTTTCTCACCCGAGAGCCATTGAGGCTAAACTGCCTTACGTACAACCTATTATTCAGGACAATCTGACACAAGGTTTGATAGTGCTTAAAGCACAGCAACACCTCCTGAAATTCCAAGGCGTTTATGAAAAGTAGTTATCTCTTAGGAGAAAAGCTTATTATTATTTAAACCAGAAAATCTATCTACTACAACACAGAACCATCTTTTATATTCTATGAACTAAACAATGTCTATAGTGCTTAAACTTCTTACTGTTTGTTTATTTGATTTCTGATTTAAAATATTTATCTGAAGACAAGAATACGCTCATAAAATATAATCATTACTTACGATAAAATATTTACGATTTCATTTCCTAACTATGTACATTCTTTCAAAATGCGTTTCTCACCGACATCTTACTGTCATCTATACATGTTTACAAGATATATTTATTTCGTTTATATTTTGTTTTTTCAAGTTCATTTAAATATAAAATTCCTTGCGTAGGATTAGTTACGTCATTAATCAAAGTATATTTCAATCCTTTATTTACAAGTTGCATGCTACATCATTTTAAAATTACTTTGCGATCTAAAATCATGTACCCATAACATAATCTTACCATACCGATGAAGGAAAAGAAAACGAAAATATAACAAAAACAATTTTTTCCACTTCTGTAACTAATATTATTTATTATTATTTTCACAATCATACCACCAGTTTTCTTTTTTCTTTTAATTGCGTGTCTAACTTTGTTTATGTATGTACAGTTCTAGTTCAATACTAATATTTTATGCTTTGACTCTTTCGCCTTTTTGTACATTAAAGTGTATTCTCGTACATAATGTTTCTATCAATTGTTTGAAACTCTTCACACGAATACGTTTGCCGTTTACAACTCTCATCGACTCGTCTTCCCCTAATTTCTTGGTACTATTTGAATTTCCAAATTGTCCATTTATCTTAAGCTACACCTCTTCTTCTATTTTCATTCCATCTCCAAACAAATACTGCCACATTCATATTCTCATGAATTTCATAAATATTTATGTTCTCGTTTCTCATGCTTCTATACATTTCCACCATCTTTTCTGGTTCCTGTTCTCTCACCATCTTTTTCTTCCTCTTTTCCTAAGTTTTCGTTTTCTTCACTAAACGTATTATCTTCTTTTTATACCATAGCACCGTAAACTTTTGAGTCTCTTTCATCTGGCTTCAGTTTCTCACTCCCCATTTTATTTCTGTCTTTTCCCTAATTTTCTTTTCCTCTCTCCTTTATTGCTCATATATCTTTTCAAGTCCCTTTTCTGATTCTCAACTTTACGCTCTTTCGACTTTTCATCTATTCGACTCCTGACTCAATCCAGTATGTCCGGATATAATTCTCACTTAATCCTCACCGAATCTTGTTGGCAAAAAAGCTACTATGACATATACACTTGATTGCGGAAATCTCTATCCTTTTTCATACACAACAGCATCATTAACACCTTTTTCAATCGTTTCCACCGACATACCCATAGAAAAATCTAACTTTAAAGGATTTGTCGACAACGGTTCTGGTGTTTCATCTTTTTTGGTGGCCTCCTGGACTCTCGATACCGTCTACGTTTCAAACAACTAGCTTCCTTCTTTTTCTTTACCTCTCCTTGAGTTTGTCTTTGAGTTTTCTCCATAAGTTTGTCATCTCGTGTTTATTTCTTTTTCTACTTCGTTTCCTCTTCGTTCGACTACTTGAATCTACTTCATCTTCCTTATTCTCTGCTTTCTTTACCCTATTTAATCTTTCGTTTCAATTACTTCCATTTTCTTTGATCACCATTCTGCCTATCAATTTTTTCCTTTCTTTCTGCTCTGCTCGAATTTGTTTCCAATAGTTTCTACCTTTCTTAATTTCAGTGCCCCTCTTCCCCGTTTCCTTTGGACCTTTTCGTGATTTTTCATCATTTTCCAGACATTTACGTTTTCTCTCCATTTTCTCATCCATTTCATCTAGCCTTTCACCACACTTATCATTCTTTTCTGCCCCCTTCTCTATAGTTCCGCTCTTCCTTGTCAGTCCTTTCCAATTTAGTTTCATTTCCTTTCTTATCCTCTTTATTCTTCTCCTGACTTCTTTTCATTTTTACACACTTTTCTTCATGAATGTTCATGATAGCATTAAATGTAATATCATTTCTCATCAATATATCATGCTCTTGTTTGAATATATCATATCTTCTTTCCTTTAATTTTAACATTGATTTCTTGTATTCTTCTCCTTTTTCTGCCTTAACATTTCTTGTCTTTCATATTCTCTTCGTTTTTCTTCTTTTGTTACTTCTTCTAATCTTCTTCTCTCTTCTTTCATTTGCTTCTCTTTCTTTTCTTGTTAACTTTATGCTTCATACTTTTCAACAAACTTTCAAAACATAGCTTATACTCTTTTCAGTCTGCTCTTCTGACATTTCTTCTCCAGATGTCGCCTTGTCCGAAATCGCTCTCACAGCTGCCCCATTGATGTAAACAAAACTTTCTTATCCTTACTGCTGTACAAAACTGGACACTCGATCACTCTAAATAAGTAATATACAGATGACTGTCTTGTAATAGAAACTTTCAGCAAATAAGAGACTCTTAACATATCAGAGCGTATGTTAAAATACAAGATGGATTCTTGGCGCTGTGATTGAGTCGATTCTGGATCATTGATGATGTTATTATCCGGAGGGAAAGTCAGCTTTATACAGCGAGAGCCGTGGAGGCTAAACTGACTTACGTGCAACCTCTTATTCAGCACCATCTGATAGAAGGTTCGATAGTGCTTAAAGACACCTTCTGAAATCCCAAGGCGTTTATGAAAAGTAGTTATTATCTCTTACGAACAAATCATATGATTACACTGTGCAACAAATTTTCAACTTTTAGTTCTTTCCTGAGAAATCTGATGCAAGTATGATAGCATCAGTGTGACTGATCACTGCAGTGAAATCTATTTCTTTCTATCAGACTCAGATTTTGAGAAATAAGCAAACCAGTAATGTGACATACAAGTGGCAGAAATATACTAATAATGTTACATAAATAAAGCAGTGACTTATATGGGCATGTGGTTAACGCCAAATCTTGTTTGGAGCGAATGGCATTGAGGTAAGTGTGCCCCTGAAACAATGTCTAAGATTATCAGCACATGACTTACAGCACAACTGTGGAGCCCACGTTTTGTCTCTATCAACATTACAAGAAAACCGTCAATAAAATCATAAAGAAACCTACCTTCACAATTCGCTAGGAGAATCAAGGTCATACTGAAAGACCATACACAAAAAAATAGCTGCCCATTTCAACTGAAAGGACCGAGATAGGAACTGGATATTTTTACACTAATATTGAGTGCGAAGTATACAAAATGTGTATCTTTTATGATTAATTTTAAAAAAGTAACATCTGCTTCATTTCCGGCATGGAATAACACATTGGCGAGTTATAGCATCTCCTCTGACACCACAGAACTCCATCTCTACACTCCATTGGTGCAAACGTCACGTAGGGAACTGCCCTAATATTTCTGAAATTGCCCTATTTTTCTAATTAGGCCCGTTTTGCTCAAAATTGAAGGCTAGTACAGAAAAACAAATTATATTTTCGAATCCAACAGACGAAAATTTTTAGGAACAGTCACTAGGTCTCAGGAAAGAAAATCTGTGTTGCACAGTGTTAATTAAACCAGAAAATCTATTTAGTACAACACAGAACCATTCTTTACATATGCTAGGGAATAAGTATTCCGCGTGATTTTAAAATAATAATTCGTTGAACCATATACTAACTGATAGAACAGCATGTCTTATCTTTTCTGAGAACGAAAAGGTTGATTTTGTTTTTAGTTTGTTATTATTGTTAACGACTTATATGGTGGTCGTTGAGTATGTTTTATTATGCGAAGACGAATCAATGAACCAAATAATTGGATTTGTTTGATATTAAATAAGGAAAAATATTAATTGGTGTTAACAGAGAATAGTAATGAAGTAATGAGTCGTTACGAACAGAAGTATGAATTAAATTGTAGTATTGGTCTACTTACGAAGGTGGTTCTCTATACATCAGTTATCTTGGTTATGCATATCCTGATATTCAATAAGGATTGGTGTACTACTTAAGCTAATTACCGAAACTAGCTCTTGATCTTTTATGTTTAGCATTTATAGAATATTTACAGTATAGCTACATTCTATGAACCAAACAATACCCATAGTACTTAAAGTTCTTACCGTTTGTATATTTGATTTCTGACATAAAACATTTATCTGAAGACAACAATACGCTCAGAAAATATAATTATTACTAACATAATATTTAAGATTTCATTTGCTATTTACAGCTTTTTTAAAAAAATGTGTATATCACAGGTATCTTGCTGTCTGTCATCTATACATGTCTGCAAGATATATTGATTTCGTTTATATTTTGTTTGTTCAGATTCATATAAATATAAAGTTCCTTGCACGGTGGTTCCTCGTGTAGAATTATTTTCGACCATAGAGTTAGGAATATAAATAGAGGGAACCTTAGGATGTTTTGTTGAAGAGGGGAATGAAGCCAAAAGACGGAAGGGACGAGGCATTTCGGCCATATTAACTGGTCCCATTTCTAGAAACCCTCTTTTCCGAGTACTGCATCTCTGAGGTGCACTCATCCTCGTATCGAACTCACAGTACTCGGTATAGAGGGACTCTGATTTTGAAAAAGAAAAGGAAAATAGCGAAAACGGCGAGGTGGCAACTCCATTAAAGCCATCCTTCAATTTGCCTCACTTAACAAAGTTTTCTGGGCATATTAACGAGGACCCGGACTGATTTTTTTTGTTATTCGAACATTTAGCTTCTTTGCAACAGTGGGACGATACGAAACGGAAAGAGCTATTGCCGATGTATCTTCAGGATACAGCTTTGGATTTGGTATTCCAATTAAAATCACAAAACCTTCTAGGTGAGACAACTTACGCACAATTAAAAGATAAACTTGTCAGCCTGTGTAGACAAAAAATACAACTTTATAAGTCAGAATTGGAATTAAATGCGATGCGGCAATATATAGCGAACCTACTGACTCTTATTTTTTACGGAAATTACGAGCAATAAGACACAACATTCCGGACGCAACAGAGGAACAAAAAGTTCACTTTTTGTCATTAGGACTTAAAAAAGAATTTCTTAAGAATATTGCGTTAGAACACTACGCATCCGTGAAGGATTTACAACAACGTTTACACGCACTTGAAGCATCAACGGACTTATTAGGGAAAAGAGAATTCATAGAAAAATCTCAAGCATTACTAACATTAATAGATCAAGCACAACAGAGTCAGCAATCAAAAACCTCAATTAATAATTCAGTTCGGCAATCTGAAGGACAGATGTACCCACAGATTGACTACCAGAGGCTATACGGCCAGTTGCAAAATAACCAAATTTCGCACATAGAAAATATGAGTAGGCAACAACCGTTTCCTCAAATTCAACACCAACAATCGGCAACAACACAAACTTTTCCAGCATGGACCACACAGGAACCCATAATAGATTCACGAAAAGGAGAACCAGAAACACCTGGTCAAATATATCCCTACCAGCCATCCTCAAGCATAAGAACTTTATTAATATGTCCCAAAACTAAGCTACCTAACGAAATACCTGTATTTCAGCCAACAAATTCACAAAGTAACCAAACCAGGCCCCAACCGCCCATTCTTGCTTGGTATAACAACCAACCAACACCCCCTGGAAAGGAACCTGTCAAGCACATTATTGACACCTCAACCTACCAAACACAACAAGTCAGTCCTGTTCCTGGTCAGACAATCCAACCTCAAAATAATTTAGAGAGTATCACCAATAAATTGGCCGAATTGTCGCTAATGGTTATTCAAAATAATACTAGCCAAAAGCAAGACTACAGGAAGAACGGGAACAAGAAGTACTATAATAATGAAAAGGGAAGCAAAAATGAGGCACAAAATAACAAAAAAGATGGTGAAAAAATCAAAGTGGTTCTGGCACAGTTTCAGTATGTGCCGTATGTTTTAAGCCAGGACACTCTGCACAAATTTGTTGGCACCGTGAAAAGAAGGACACGGATTTGGGAAACTAAAAACCGCGTTCCGGATCCAGAATAAAAGTCACAAAGGTCCGCGGACGCAAAAAGAAACAAAAAAGGAGAAAGCTCAACTTTCACCAAAAGGACCTGCCGCAACTGATTCAGCAATAATTTATGGTCAGTTGACAAACAACAAAAATAGGGAATTAGTGAGATATAATACCGACGAAAACAAATCTATGATCAATGTACGCATCGGTGATGAAATAATTCCTACTGTAATAGATCCAGCTTGTACAATTTCCATATGGTCCAGATCTCAAATACCAAAAAACTGTAAATTAATACCATACGTCACAAATGTCCGTGGTATTGCGGGGAGAATTGTCCAAATGAATTTTATTGCATTTATTAAATTCAAAATAAGGAAAACTTCTTACTCACATTATTTTTGAATAATTGAGCAAGAACACATCGGACGCCTCATAGGACAAGATCTTTTAAAGAGATTACAACCAAAGTTGGACTTCGAAGAAAATATCATTTCCTTCTATAAAAAAGGAAACCGATACTACCACATGACAGAAATAGAGACACAGCAATTTCGCAAACTGTCATTCAACAAGTGAAGGAAAATATTTCTGCTGACATGATAATTACAAAACATATCACCATCTCAGCAAGAAGTTATTTTTTCCTTTCCGTTGAAGTCAAAATCCTGAAAGAAAAACAGCAGTCAGTATATATATATATATATATATATATATATATATATATATTTGTTACAGTCGTTACATGACAAATATGGGTTAAGAAACTTGTCGTTAAAAATGCCTATGAATAACTGCACAAGACTTGTAATTAACCCAACGTCAAAGAAAATAAACTTGAAAAAAAACACCCCAGTGGTATACACTGATAAAAATGCGGAATAAATTTCTCTCAAAATTGAAGACGTAAAGAACCAGGACTTGGATGATGTCTATAAATATAGGACGAAACAAGAAATAGAAAATAGACTAAAATTTACAGAACTTTTCTTTGACATCTCTGCTTTTGATATAAATCCTAATTTGGACGTAAAATTAAAAGAGCAAATTCACAAACTTTTATACCAGTATAGAGATACTTTTTCGTATTTCCCGAGTGACATAGAGTCATTTAAGGGTTATGTACACCGTGTAAGGATCGCTAAAGCAGCTACCTTCCACCAAGTTTATCCTAGCGTTCCGCTTGCCCTACGCGCCCTAGATAAACAACCACAAGACTTACTCAAAGCAAATATAATTAAAGAGACAAACACAAGTGAATTCTCATCTCCAATGTTAATGGTTCGCAAACCTAATTCTAAAGAATTTCGTTTAGTGTTAAATCTCCAGGCTTGTAACAAATATACTAGATACCTAGCTATTCCATTTGAGAGCACTGAGGACGTTTTGAATAGTTTAAAAGGAAAGAACCTGATTTCATCTTTAGATATATCAAATAGCTATTTCCAGTTAGATTTACATCCTAGTAGCTGGAAGTACATGTCCTTCGAAGTACCTCATACCAGGAAAACCTACCAATTCAAAAAATGCGTTATGAGACATGCGACTAGTGCTCAATCTTTGTCCATAGCAACTAGAATGATATTAGAAGACCTATCTGATAATATCACATCATTCGCATATGACATCATTCGCATATGAGCTCCAGGCAGCTCTCTCAAAAGGAAGTAAATTTTCTTTAAGTGAAGAAATGGAAAAGGTCTTTGATCAATTAAAACAAGACATTCTAAATGAACCAGATCTGCATCACTTTGATGATAATTTAGAAATTAGAGTTTATGCAGACAGTAGTAAGATACATGCTGGCGGAATATTGGCAACTTACGACCCTAAGACCAAAATAGAAAAAGTTGTATTATACTGTTCAAGACGCTTGTCAAAACAGAGCGAAATAGCAGCACCTGGAGTCAAGAATTATCAGCGATTTTATATTGTTTAAGAAAATATAAGTACTTCATTATGGCCAGCCCCTTTATATTATTTACCGACAACAAAGCCTTGGTAAATTTACAGAATCAGCCTAACAAATGTGGTAAGTTCGAGCGAATAAGACTGTACATTAGCGACTTTCAATTTGAGGTACGCCACAGACAAGGAAAAGAACAACCTGCAGACATAATAAGTCGTCTCGAACATCCATCCGTTATTGAAAAGGACATCGATGACAAATGATTGAAAGAAGAAGAAAACACAAAAAACATAAAAACTACTGATATAGTTGACATCTCTGAACAAGATTTAGTATTTCGTTCTAATACTTTGGAAGACAATTTTTGCATCCAGCATAATATCTCGACCGATACCTTAATTACTGAACAAGAAAAAGATCCTTTCTTTTCTGGTATAATAAAGGCGCTACATGGGATAGAACCAATACCAAGCACAGCAATAAGAGCGGCACAGTTATACACTATTAAGGACAAAGTTCTTTATAGAGTACAAAAAGACCACCACACGGCAAAGTGTATCTCTTATGCATACCACAGACATTAACGCGAAAGCTATTTGAAAAAGTATATACTAACCCCATTAGCGGTCATTTTGGAGTAACCAAAGTCTACAAACATTGTGCACAAAAATATTATTTCCCGAGGATGAAACAACTAATTAGTTTATATACCAGTCAATGTCTCAGTTGTCAGGAATTAAAAAAGCATAACAGTAAAAATCATGGTGAATTACTTCACCACCCACTACAGAAAATTAGCGAGGAAATGGCATACGACACCTACCGTCCTATATCATACAAAGGAAGAAATTTATACATCAACGTGGGAATTGAATGTGCCACACGACATATGACAGCAAGGATAACTGAACATCTCAACGCGCAATCCATTTCTACATTTCTAGAAGACGATTTATTCATGTTTTTGGGCCTACCAAGAATTTTGCACCTTGATTTACATCCATTTAATACAAGTAATACTATAAAAGAACTCGCCCACAAATACAACATTGAACTCAAGTATAGCCCTGCTTTTAACCATAATTCAATTGGCATAGCGGAACGAGCTATACATACCCTTCAGAATATACTTAAACAAATGGCCCAGAAAGATATGGATAATTGGCCCCAAATGTTGCAGAAGGCAGCCTTCAGCTATAACACCTTCGCAAACACGACCTCAAACGAATCTCCTCTCTTCTTACTTTGCGGTTATATTCCGAGGACGGCCGCAGATTGTGCATTCAACATTAGTCCTCTAACGCAAATATCCAGGGAAGATCCACCAAAAGTGAAAGAGGAAATCGCAAATATTACTTACAAACAATTCTTGAAACAAAAAAGATTTTATGACAAAACCCACAAACAAATTGAATTTCCAGTTGGTTCTCAGGTCAAGGTATTTTTTCCTAACAGAAAGATCGGACGTCCTGAGATGTGGACTTCACATTACGTCACTAAGTGCACTATACTGGAAAAGTTGAACAAAAATTTATACCGAATTCGTTTTCCGGACGGATTTCGCAAAAAGATTCAGGACATCTCAGTAGATAGAATCCAATTCTACCATCAGAACGATAAGCAATAAGTAGTGACTACCATTTGGTTAAAAGGGGAACAGCGTAATAAATAAATCATATAATGACAAGGAGAGAGAGAGAGAAAAACCATGAGCAAGTGCTCAGGACGGGGACAATTAAGTTTTCAACAATCACGGCAGATGGCATTACTCACAAGGCAAGAGAAAGTAACACTGATTAAGACGCTAACTAGCGGCGATTTTCAATACTACAAGTAGTTCGCAAGTAACATATGACAAATTTTCTATCTGAAAAAACAAGAAAGAAAAGAAAAAGAAAAAAATGGATACATAACTAATCCACATAGAAAGACACACTTCGCTGACCACTCTCCCACTTCTTTAAATAATGTACAGTTGCCCAGTCGTTGTTGCTCAAGACCAGCAGGTAATCTCGACAGAGGGTAGACAATTGAATAAACAACGTCTCTTCGTCCACTGTACTGTCGTGCAAATAACGTAAGGCGCGTATTATCTGTCTCCGATTCGTTGAATCGAGAAAACGATCTTTTAAGAAGTTATTAATACGGGACAAGTAATCTTCGTTCAATTGCACCAACATATTGTACAATACTAAACTTGAAACAATTATGCTTGTAATACAAATCATTCTTTTATCCCGCAGGGAGCCCAACGAATCCCAGGGTTATTCACCGAGATGAACACCTCAGCATTTATATTTCTACTAGGCAGTTTACTATACTTCCTTGATGGCAAAGCAGAAATAATCATCAAACAATACGGAATATAAATGGGAAAAATAGAAGCCATTATCAATTACGAAGATGCAGAATTTATTCCATTTCGTCTTCACATAGACTTCTCGGCAGCCCCCTCTAAAATGATACCTGTACTGGATACGAGAAACTCATAGAAATTGTGCACCAAACAGAGAGACAATTCGTGGACAAAATTTCTCAAACGATACCATGCGATTTTAAAATAGGATGTGTAAAACGACATAAACGAATGCTATTATCAATTTTAAGTGGGTTAGCTAACTTTGCCTTAAGTGGATATGACATGTACGAAATGCATAAACTTAAAAATGCAGTCAGTCAATTACGACAGCAAAATAATTATTTGAATGATCAAATACAATCAATCAAACAAAGCCAATATCAACTAACCCACATAGTCGAAAATATTACAGTTGCAGTAGAAAAGGCAATATCGCAAGTGCATAGCGAAATCCTTCAACATCTCTGTACAACAAACACGAATGAACGTTTTCTAATCACTCTGCAGAATTTTCAACTTCTCGAAAATCATTTCGACAGTATTTTGCAAAGTTTATTACAAAACACAGTCAATGACGTTTTAATCAAACCTTCACTGGCAGCAGAAATAATTAAGAACCATCCAATTTTACGTAATTCTTTAATCGCAGTGGACCTTGGAATATTCTACCAAAGTTCCAAGAGTTTCTTACTAGCCTTTGACCTAGTACTCGCTAATATTGATATTATTCTGGAAATACCGAATATCAAAAAGTCAGATTACCATTTAGTCTATAAAATTTTTAACAATGGCTTCTTAACAAAAACAGCCCACCACAAAATGGTATTACCAGATTTCGTAATAAAATCTGAAACGGCAGTATTTGAAATAGATATGTCGCTTTGTAAGAAACACAAACTATTTTCTATATACAAAATAGAGAACCAGGCCAAGTCACAGGAAACAGATTGCCTATATGATTTAATTTTTCAAAATTCTACAAAAAACTGCCAAATTAAACCACAACTTTCTTCTCAAGAAGAGTTTTATACTTACACAGCAACAGGCATTCATTTGGCGACAAGAAAATAAGTTTATATTTTAAAAGCACACAATAGAATACTTCTTAAACAGCCTGCAAATTCAAGAAATTACTATATTCCATACAGCCAATTTGAACGCATCATCACGAACAACTTAAATTTACCTACCAGACGAACAATTGAACTGGCAATGGAATATATAACTCTACCAGAAACTTTATCATTAAACTTTACCTTAAATTTCCAAAACTGCAGCAATTGATAGGCAATTTACAAACATTATTTGACAACGAGAAAAATAAACTACCAAATAAGTTTTCAGACTTACACCTGCATTCCTCCCTTTCTTGGACTATAATCACAGTAGTTACTATAATTTTTATATTATTTGCCATATTATCAGTTACATTGTGTATTATATATTATCGTTTAAAGAAACACGGAAATCTTAAATAACTCATTGTCTCCTTTCAGAATATGTCTGTTTATATTATTGCTCGTAAAGTTGCAATAACAGCCATCGTAATGTCGATCATATTTATATATATAATATGTAAAGTTGTCAAAGGTATGTATCAGCCAGACAGTGATAAAACTGGGACTCCCATATCATCGCTTGACATAGAATGTCACAATATAAGTGAAACCAATAACTACAAGGTGAACATTGCACCAACATAAATCACAACAGTATGCAAGCACACGACACTCACCAGTGATCCAATCATGCAAACATTAAGTGAACTTGTGTACAAGTACTAACATCTCACAGCAACCACTAATACGGCCGTTCGAGGATAATGATGCATCAAGCTGAATCTGCCTGTTCTGAGGTACACCGATATTAGTTTATAAGTTCCAGTGAAGCTAACATCCATCTATACAAGTGCATAGTGTAGTGATAAAGTGATCTCGAATTAAAAGAGATATAATAGTGAGCGAAAAAAGAAATAGTTCACAAACCTTGTTTACTATTTCTCCCCAAAAGGGTTGGGGGACGTAATGATCAGCGTGTATAGCGAACACGTGGACACTGTATAAACAATAACACACATGCTTATAGAACAAACATGTGGTTATGCAAGTAAACAAATAATACATACACATTGGAGCAGACGACGGTCAACTCCTCAAACTAACACCAGATGGAGCAAATAACGGAAGACAGAGGGAGCTGGAGTCAAGTAGGAGAAACAAGAGGAACCACTCCTACATTCACCTTTAAAAAGGACCTGCACAGAGCAAGAGCCATCACTCGTTTCCCCCGGGTGGTCAGCTCCTCTCCTTCAACCGTTCGCAGTTTGCTAAGAAACTGGAACATCCTAGTACGTAGTTCGCTAAGGAACTGGTACTATCCTGCACAGGTAGTTCGCAAAGGAACTGGTGTGCATTCTCACACATAAATCCTAACTTAACCTGTACGTAGTTCGCCAAGCAACTGGTACAACCACCTGACACGCAGTTAGCTAAGGAATTGGGGTCATCCGCACACGTAGTTTGCCAAGGAACTGGTGTGTACTCTTACCTTAATATTCTCCTGTACGCAGTTCGCCAAGGAACTGGTACAACTTCCCGACACGCAGCTTGCTAAGGAACTGGTGTCGTCCTATTCTCCATAAACTGATCACTCTTTAATTGGACATCTTTAACCCTTTATACTCAGATAACGGTAAAATGTATTCTTCGGGACGGTAATCTTATTTACTTTGTTCTTGTATATAAATAAAGGGTTGAGGGCTAGGAAACCAATCCCGTGTATCTTTGACTCTACCAAATCAAAACTAAAGGGAACATTACGATATATATACAATTGTACAAAAAGAAATAAAGAATGAATGGCAAATGAAACTGGAATCGGATATTAAAATCAAACAATAATTATAAATGATATTATAAGAAAATAGTAATAACAATGGTTTGCAGGTATAAATATTCCGAGAAAAATACTAATAAAAATTATGAGAGCCTGCACTAATCATACAAGATTAAATGCACATTAACACAAATTAAAACTAATACCATCACCATTACGTGAATGTAGAAAATATATACAAGATATTACACATCTTCTTACAGACTGCTATCATTATAAAAAATCGAGAGACCTTGATAAAAGCATTACATGAAACAATATTAGATCAACCAATAAGTCCTCTAAATTGATTATTCGATCCAACAAAAACGTGATATGTTTAATACACATTTTTTCAAAAGATAAGTAAATTGCTATAATAAAACAAATGAATCAAAAACGCTGTTATAAAGGGATAAATTAATCATTAAAACAAATAACAACTGCAATACAAACAAAATTACTAATATTACACAATTACGTGCGAGTAACTCAGAGAAAAATTATTGAAAATATATATAGAAGAAAAAAATAATTGCAAACACGAGAAGTTCAAAGAAAAAGGACTAATGTGATGGTTAGAAAGCTAAAAAAAAGAGCACACTTACATGGTGCCCCATTCTAAAAATGACAACAATGAAAATACTATGTTGCATATGGCAATCTAATGGAATAATATCGAATTGGGCACTAATAAACCAGTAAATTGTACATTTATTAGATAAAACAATGTAAATTGTTATACTGAATAATCTAAGAAACAAAATAATAATATAATGATAAAATTACATATTATTGGAATGTATAATTTCTCTAATGCAGCTATGAAACATTGTAAACCAGGCACATTAGTTAAGAATGTGTTTGTCTTAGGGTAACAGATCTAATGTAAGCCTAAGCTAACTATCGTTTTGTATTAAGAATCGAGGTTTTGAATCTCTGGGTGCAATAATGTTTGTTTTAGATTAAGAACGTGAGTATGCAACATTAATAATTTCTCTTGAGGTTGACTATTTTCTTATTTGTCGCTCCAAGTTGAGTTTTTAACAACTTTATTGTTTTCTAAACGGGATGAAACTACATTAAACTTAACAAACAGTTACCTTATTCATAATCTTATGGAGTCCATTCGCTCAAATACATCGCACCGTCGAGCATATCGTATCATATGAACTTCACAATCACAGAGAAAATGTTTAATAAGAGTTCTTTTTAGTTCTTTATCTTTTGCTACTAAATCTTATTCATCCTCGATGATAGCAATTTATTAATGTTATGATCAATTTTAACTACACATTATTATATTAAATCTTCCTACGTTTTATCTTACAGGATACAATGATATTAGTCAACTATTACAGTGCTAATATGGACAAGAAGCATTGGGGCGATCCACAAGTATTTAGACCAGAGAGGCATTTGGATGAGTCTGGTACAAAGCTAGTGAACGATGAATGGATCATTCCTTTCTCGTCAGGTAAGTAAAAATGTAAAAAGTAATCTCAGGAATGGCTGTTTATTTCATGTTAAATGATTAAATAATTTTATCAAAATTCAATGTACATGGTTGTAGCAGCAGCCAACAAATATAATATCAACAAGTAAGCCGGCCAACATAACGAAATTTCTTTATACTTGCTGGTACAGGTCTAAACTCTAACTGCTCCTACCAAAGCAACGAGCGAAGAACTTTTACCAATATTGTGAATTAAGGATACTGTGACGGAGCCTCCAATAAAAGTAAGAAATAATCGCACCTGAAAACTTTTAAATTGGTTGCATCAGATCCTCCCATATCTTTTTCGTCATTTTCGACACTAAACGTTAAGTTTTGATTTAGTTGACAGCGTACAAATTTTGTTAATAATGCTTGGAGCCCTATAGGCAAAACAGGAAGACATCATAGCTGTAAGCGATGTAATGTACTTTATCGTTACAGATAGGAGTTCTATATTCAAGTTTAAATAATCCTCTTTTCCCTATCTTTATTTCTTGTTCTAAAGTGCTAATGTCATGAATAGGAGCTTGGTTTTGTGATTCAGTGCATTATCTTAACAACGAAAATTGTTAAGATTCTACCGTTCAATACATTTTGCTATGTTGTCAAACAGACATTCAAGAATTCGAGCTGCAATTCGGAATCTGGATTATTTTTATCTTTCAAAAATACGTAGCAATTTAGAAAGAAGGTAATCTTAAAAGTCTAAAACTTCGTAATGAAACTGAAAATTTTACACTATCAGAATCTTGAATGTTGAGGCCTTGGATTGCTGCATATATGTAGGAGCTGTGATAAAAAATACGGTGAATGAATTCTTATAGCAGCAACTGCTGACGCTACATCCATTTGTACAATAGCCTGAGGCGTTTAGATAGTCAGTGTTAAGTTTTAGTAAGTTGTGACTTGTTAGTCGGTTTCCAGAGCCGGAAGAGTGAGGTTGTGTTTACCATGTCTGTCGCGCATCATGGATTTCGAACACCGCGTTAACATTGTGTTTTGTTTTAAGTGGCAAAAGTTCCAAAGAATTTCATGAAATTTTAGTGTATGTCGATAATGTAGTGATTGTGAAGACGGTTTAAAACTGGGTGCGAGCGATTTAAAATCGAAAATGAGTCAGTTGAAGACGCGAAACGGTCTGGACGTCCTTCGACCACAAAAACAGACGAAAACATGCAAAAAGTGGCAAAACTGGTTCGTTGAAACAGTCGATCTACTATTCAAGAGCTTACTGAAGAACTGAACATCTCGTACGGGTCCCTGCAAAACATTTAAACCAATAATTTGGTAATGAAACGAGTGAGTGCGAAGTTTGTTCCCAGACTTTTGACTGTCGAACAGAAGGAAAATCGTTTGTCAGTTTGCACGGAATTGAAGGATCGTCATGATGCAGATCCAGACTTCATGGCCAAACATATAACTGGAGATAAAACTTCGGTGTATGTCTATGACCCTAAGGCGAAAATTCAGAGTTCCCAATGAAAAATGATTGGCTCTCTTTGCCCTAAGAAGGCACATCAATCAAAGTCGAACGTCAAGGTCATGCTCATTGTCCTTTCGGTAGTGGGAGCATACTGTGATTAGAGATCGTTCCAAAGGGAACAACATTATACACCGAATAATTAAAGGGCTTACTGCAACGGTTGCGAAACGATGTATGGAGAAAGATAGCAGGAAAATAGGCCAATGGCTTCATCCTTCATCACGACAACGTGCTGCGTCACACTTCGCTTCTGATGCGCAAAGTTTTGGCTGAGAAAAGGTTCCTCTCCGTCCATTTCCGCCTTACGCTTCAGATTTAGCACCATGAGACTTCTGGCTCTTCCCGTGATAAAAGGAAAACATTTTGACACCATTCTCGACATTGAAAGGGACACGACGGAGCAGTTGAATACTCTTCCGAAAGAAACCTTTCAGAAATGCTTCGAATCATGGAGTCAACTTTCGAATAAGGGCTAGCCAAGGAGAGTACTTTGAAGGAGATTAATTCAAATTTGAGTTAAGCTTATTATTTTGTTCGTAATAACAGTATTCACCGTATTTTTGATCACACCTCGTATTTCCAGTTGAATTCAAATTGAATATAGTAAGTATTTCGTTGAATGTTTTGTAAGGCTGTTTATGTATATCCGCAATCAGAGAAAAGCTTTAATTCAGACTTATATAGTCCAGAGGTGTCAAAATTTCCACATTAGGTAATGATGAAATTTGAAAATTCACTTGTGCAATACAGATCATACATTTGCCGTAGTCTTAAATTTGCAACACACATACAATACATAATAAATATTCTAAAACATAATATTTCCTCTTTCAGGAAGGCGACGATGTATAGCAGAGCCAATTTCGAGGACAACCTTATTTCTATTCTTAGTTGTTCTACTTCAGAGGTTCACATTCAAAGTTCCACCTAATGAACATCCACCGTCAAGGAGAATAATAGAAGGAGTCTCTATTCACCCAACACCTTTTAAGGCTGTGGTGGAGATTAGATCATAAACGTAATATTATTACTAAAGTCTAAATTGAAACGTGCACAACATAAACTAGAAATAACCGTGAATTATTCAAGATTTAAATACTGAATTAGTATAGAAAGAGGTAAATCTACTCAAGTAGATTGACGTTCGATGATTATGTATATTAGGTTCAGTTTGTTAAATTTCCATTAATTAGTAAGAACATTTATGCATATCGTGTTAGTGGTTTCTGATTATACCTAATTGTAATTAGAACTTTTTTGAACGTGGTGTTAATCATCTTGACCGGTTTGGGCGTCAGAATAGAAACACTGTTGATGTGAATTTGGTATTTAATAAGATTTGAAAATGAATACATAGTTCAAAGTTAGAATAAAATCAAATAAGATATGGATTTTAATGAAAACAAAACAGTTCATCAATAACTAATTTTAAATTAAGGGCACCGTTTTCAGAGAAGAAAACATTATGCTTCTTTCTTAAGGATTATCATATGGTATACTTCGAATGCGCTAGATACAATTACTATGTGCTAAATTAAAACCGTTTTTTATGAAAGTTTTAATATTCATAAGAGAAAAATCATTATGCGTAATGTTAACTTATTTATAAGTACGTATGAATATTTTACTGTAAAAGGGATCTGAGTCACATTTTTGGTGGTTTTGAGTTATTGCTTGTTTCAGACTTTCTGGGGGTAGACACATCTTTTACATCACAAATTGTTCTGTACCAATTACCAGAACAGTAGCACAATAGCCCCAAAAGAATCATACTTCATATGCTTACTGTGTTAGAGAAGATCGTTTTTGTCGTTTTTCTCGAAACTTCATAAATGTAACTCGGATCCCTTTTTACATTAACATATTCGTATGTAGATGCTGACCATTTAGGAACTTCATATGACTTAAAGCTATTTAGTCAAAGACATAGTTTACTAACCGATAGTACAAGGAACAACAGAAGTTGCCCAATAGAACTAGCCGTACTATCAGGGAGTACGACTGTTACAACTGGGTTACTTCTGATGTTGTTCATATTATCGGTTAGCAAATTATCCTCGTGTCTACATAAATTAACTGTGCTATTGTAATTACTATAAAATGTTTGGATCGAAATTTTCAGGAAGCAACTTTTTAGATAATAATATTTTAACATTTACAAAGGCATAACACATACTCTTTAGGTGATGTTTCAATAATCCCTTTAACATCCTAAGTCGTACAGTAATTGCCCTTTGGAAAACGCGTTTACATTGTACCTACATGTATTAAATCAAAGTTGGCAATGGTGAATCACAGTATTCGCTAATTACAATTATTTTTATGGTATTTACAACGTCTTCAATAAAATAATTACAATACTAATTAACAGAATGTGTGAAAAGTAGTCAAGTAATCATTTTTGAAATCTTGTGCTAGATAAATCTTATGGTTAAAGAAAAAAAAATTTAACAAAATAATTTCAATAATTGAAATGTGTCTTAGGAACTACAAAATTAAAAGATGTAGTCATTAACGCAGAAAATATTTGACAGCTTTTATTTTTCGACTACTTAATTAATGTCTGGATTTTATATTCGCCCTTGGGTTTCTGATTATTTTGTTGTATGACCATGATGGGTGTAAATGTTTTTTACTAGTAGGATTACTCTAGTCTACAAGACTAGAGTAATCCTACATTACATCCTAGATCCTACAATCCTACATCCTAGAATACATTAACTATAGAATAGATATCCAAAGCAGCCACAATACCATATCTATTATTTTAACATTTACTGGTTTTCATGGTAAACACCTGATGTATGTTCAACAATTGGTTTTCTAATAGCTATTCATTTAGTCTCGTCTATAGAATATTTGCACTCTCAATATTAGTGATACTATTTATGTATTCTGGGATTTATGAATTTAATTTATTTAAGGATCTTAGGAAACTTTCACTTAGTCAAATGGATGATAAATTGGTGGAATAAAGAAAGTGGGAGAAAGTGGAGAACCCCGAGAGAACCCTCACTCCGGGGTTTCTCTGCCACAAATGTACATGACATAAGCTGGGATCGAACCAACGACCCCACGCTTTCTACCACTGAGCATATATCCTGTGAGTTATAACTGTTGTGAATAAAGAAGCCAATCTTTTTCGGAAATTGTATTATTCGTAATCTTTATACTGTTTGAAGTCTAATAACTTATAAACAAACAGATACATAGTTGTTGTATATTTTTAATAAAATCCCTCAATTCTTAAACCATGTGTTTTTACTCAAACTAGTATCCATTTTCTTCCAATTGTATCCTGGCATAAAATTATTTTACACCGCTCCCTCAAATAATGGATTTTAAAGTTGAAATAATAAAATCATCTTTTATTTATTTACTTATTCATTTACCTTATATGTGTAACAGGTAGGTATCTCCAATTAATAAGTGCCTTACATTGTAACATGGATACCCAATTTTTATCCTATGATAAAAAAGAGGAAAAAATGCTTATCAAAAATTAAGGTAAGTAAGGAAGGGTAGATAAGTAACTAATATTTAAAAGGGAGAAGAAAAATATATAAAACAAGAAATAGAAGAATACACATATCACAATAAAAATGAATATAAAGCAGGCATTGTAATAAGAGTAAAATTAGGAAGCGAGAAGATACTAAAGAGTTTACACATTTTCAGATTAGATACTGGTTGTAATACAATCTGAAATATCTTTGCGTAATAAATTTACCTAAATGTTGGATAGTTTGCGTATTAAATTATGCAATTAGCGAATCTACTAATACACGAATATTTTCACCAACACTTGGAAAGCTACAACCTACTCCCTCTACATAAGATCGGCTTCTGACCCAAATATAGCATTTGCGACCAATTCCTTCGCCTTACAAAGCAAATAACCTTACACTACAGAAAATCTCTTCCTTCATGATTAACTCTATTTCATTTAGAAAATGCATTTGAAAAAGTATGGTAACTCCTACTTCTCTAGAAACTCCAGTTCTTTCATCTCCCTGTCCCTTACTTTCATTTCATTTTCATCTGTCCCGACTCGCTTATGTCAGTATTAATAATAGTATTTCCCCTACTATACTCTTCCAGTGTGAAGTTCCACAGGAGTTTTCCACACTCCTTTACATACTTTTCGTTGCAGATCTCCCTCCCCTCCTCTATCATATATAGATTTCTAATGCGCAGACGAAGCCGTTATTCTCATCTTAAGTACCATAATTCAAAATTCAAAAGAACAATCAATGAAACAATCAATACCTTCATTTCTTGTTGCAGTAAGTGAAGTCTAACAACAAACCCGCATAAAATACAAAATGTTATCTTTCTTGACCAAAACGCAGATCAACATGGTGGGAAGCGAACAGATGGCGCATTACGTGATTATTGAATAAGGAATATTCCGTTTGCGAAGTTTTCCACAGTTTAAGAGAAGAAATCAGAGGAAAAAGTAGAGAGTTGTGTTCCCGATAGAATCGAAATTGAAACTAGACCACTACTTTAAATTGTGAAGCATATCAATTAATTGAGATATTTTTGTCACCACTAGTTTGTACACATCATATATCTTATGTAGCCATCAATTAAGACAAGGGATATTTGAGAAGCTTGTGATCCACACTTCCGTATTTGTTGCCAACATTTAAGGCAGTGCTGCCATGTTGTTAGGTATATGGAAAAATATTAATCTCAACAAGGGAGAGGGGTGATATGGTGCGAGACAGGGTAGAATTGATCGCGCGCTTTTTATTGTTATGTTAACTGTTCACAAGTTCCTCAAAACCGTTCCAGAATCTCAGTAAGCCGTAATTTTATGTAGTTAAAGTTATAGAGAAAGGAATACTCAGCTATCTTGCAACACCACAAGCCCATGATACTACTGAAACTAATGATACCTTGAAATCCAAAACTATCCTCCATTACGATAACCCAGGGATACTACATGAAACAGTAATGAGAGGGAACAGATGGCTCAGCTCAACATGTTTTTGGACGCGTATTGTTAGTACATAGTGGTCCAGAACTTAGCCATTGTATGTTTATGTTCTTGTAAAAGATTTGAAATTTCATATAATCTGATTTTTAGGTAAATAAAAACATAACAATACAGTTTTTTCGATGACTTAAAAGGTGCACCATCTGTTCCCGCCTTTCGACGCAATCCCGATGAAATAAACCTTACTGTCCAACAAGAACGCATTATATCATCAAATCATGTAACTTACCGAGGCAAAGTGTTTGACAAACATCTCACATGGTGCCCATACCTTTAGACACGAGCATATTAGCAGGAAAGTCGTATTTTCGAAAGCCTGACGGAACGCGACTAACAGATAGCGTCTCCCATCCAGTACCCATGACTGTGTATTTGCTCAGCAAATTGAAAACTTTAAGGTATTTCCACATTGTTAGCTCAGTCTCCACGGACAAAAATCTACCTCTTACATCATACGTATAACTCTCAAAGAAATTGCGTTCGAATGTCCAAAATTTACAAGCGCGGACGAAAACAAACATATTTTCTATCTGGTCCATGAATAAATTTTCTTGTAAGTTGATGTGTGGAGGAAAAGCCCCGTCCATCACTCGAACATAAGTATGTAAAGTTAAAGGGATATAATGAAAATAATGTTTCGAATAATCAAACATACGATTCTTCTGAATGAAGCTAATGAATTACTAATTAAAGACAAAGTTTAATACATCGCAACATTAACAAGAGACCAAATATGCTTTATGAAAGCTGTTAGTTAAGTATAAAAGGGTGTTGTATTATCGATTCGGGTGTCATAAAACTTTTTCTTATGATATCCATCTTAAACAAGTTGTTAGAATAAAGGCTAAACAATATGCAATTCCTGTAGCCAGAAGGAAGAATTATTGAAATGGGAGTCATGCGGCATTATTGAACGTGAAAACAGCCCACAATGCAACACGCTCCATGTTGTAGGAAAACATGTTGGAAGTGTTAGTCCTGCATTGGACTTACGTGTGTTAAATAAATATGTAATAGTTTTTCGAGATCAAGTAGGAAATATAAATAGTATCTTGTTAAGTTACTCAGGTCCTGATTTAAAAAATGGACTTGTCATTGGTGTGTTTACATGTTTTGTTGTCCCTTCAAAGTCGTCCACTAACTATCTTTAGATATGAGAATCACCAATATCAATATATCCGATTACTATATAGTCTTTCTAGTGCAGTACAAGTGTTCACAACAGTAATGAACTCTGTTCTGTCATCGAAACATATAAATTATTGAAAATTTGCGTTGATGATATATGTTGCTATACCAGCTCCTTTCAGTATCCTTCGTGCCTGAGTGGTAACGCTCGCTCCTTTCTTTCGATTCCCGGTCGGTACCCAAGTGGTTCAGAGCCAACTTTAAATTGTAGCTCCAGTCCTTAGAAGCTTACCAGCTCGTTTAGGACGTTAATAACAATTCAATCCATCAACAAGCTCCTTTAAAGAACATTTAACCCTCTAAAATATATTGGAAATATTGAATAAAAACGGTTTGACTATCAAACGCAAGAAATATACATTTTAGGAAAGGACTTACTTTTTTAAGTCATCAGAGTTTTGTAAAGGGCATTGTATTAAATCCTGATTCAAGTTCTATAATTTTAAATTGCCCCAAACCAACAACTCGGAATACATTATAACGTTGGGGATTGGTACGTGAAATTGGAGACGGCGATTGATTCCAATGTATATAGAAATAATGAAACCATTATTAAATTTACTGAAGAATTTTTGAAATGGGAACGGACAGAAAAGGAACAAACTTCCTTTGATAATCTGAAAATTATATTAATATTGGAACCAGCAGTAGTAAGCCTAACTTCGATAAACCTTTATATATTGTTAGAACCAGATCTGCAGTTGATGTAGCCGGTTATATAGGTAAGCATGAACTAGATTAATAAGAAAATACTACAATATAGAGAAAGTGAACGTCAATATTCACTATCAGAAGTGAATGTTTAGCTGTGATACATATAATAAAAGTAATTAATCTTTGAGAAGACGGCATTTTAAGATATATACCAAGAACAATGCTTTGAATTAGTTAAATGACACAAAGTTGTGGAGTAACCGTTTATGCTTATGAAGTTTGTTCTATTAGAGGACACCTTAACGACATGTGTGATACATCAAGCAGAATACCAGTTTGAATTGGAGAAGAACTTTACTGCATAGCAGTATCCAACTTTAAACTTAGACAAGTACAGCTCAAATATGAAGATAAACAAAGGAAACGTTGATGATTATAAATGATCTCATAATGGAACAATTACATATGAAAAAGCAATATAAGTAAATAGAAAATTTGAGAATTACAAAGTACGAGAGGAATAAACTCGGAAGACATGCTCCATAATCGTCTAAGGCGGCCTTGCTACAGCATTCTCATGATAGTTTGGGTCGCTTCAGAGTAAAAAAAAAATCCATAATATTATCTAAATATGTATATTAGAAAATTATGAAGATAGGTATCAGAGTGGCCACTCTTAAAGGATTTTCAAATTCCCTGACTTTTCCCGGTTTTCCAGACATATATTACTGCATTTTCAGTCTAAAAGTTTGTAAATTTGCAGCCACCAGCACAACTATTGGATCAACACGTTCTGCCAAACTCATATGTATTAGAGGTGTAAATATCTTGTGCTTCAGTAAGAGTGTGTTAATGTACATCAAACAGCTCATTTTAATGTATGTCAACCTGCAGAGGGTCACATTGTTACAGTTTGGTCATGTGAGTATATACAGGGTGATTCAAAAGTCCGGCACCATAGGACCATTTCGTTATGGAGTGCACTAGAGAAATGGAACAAAAAGTTTTGTGATAAAAGTGCATATGTAGAATTCAACTAGCGTATTCAGGGAATCAGTGGCTTACGGAAATACATGTGAGGGGGGACAACTTGAAAATTTCAAATGGAAAGTTTTTTGATTAAATTTTCTTATTAGCATCCTAAACGAGAGAGCGAGCTTTTAGGAGGGACCTATAATTTTTTGTTAAAAAGGGTTCTAAGCCATTTCGTTTAAGAAGTCTCGGAGGGAATTGAAACTGTGATTAATTCAGAATACTCTAAAATATTGCATTACGTATTATTATTTGCCTGTATTCATAAAGATACGTGCTGTGTGTAATGTGTCTGTATTTTGACAAAATTTATAGTGTTTTCTCTTTTACTCGATTATTTTATTTTCATTTATTTTTCTACTTTTGCCTGGTTTTTCCTTCCCTATCCATACCAACATCGTTGATCATAATCTGTAAACTTTCGACCTTGATATTTCAATTATTAAATCACCCGTTATTACAATATTTTAGTCCAAGGCCATAAACATAATTTTGAAACAAATTGCAAGTATCAAGCCTGTAGAAAAAACAAATCTACACACAGGTTTACCCTTTCTGATTGGCGGCAATCTATGACCATAGAATATATGGCAAAATATCTGATAGTGTTTTATCAAAATCATCATTTCATACATAAAATAATCCCTACGACAAATATTTGTTATTGAATATTTTACGTAAACTACGTAAAATAGGGCAAAAAATCTGTGCATCAAAGTGTTAGCAAGGTGAATTATGAAAAGCGTAATTTATTAAACCACCGTCGTGTGTATGGAAATATAATGTTTATTCCTGCAGTACATATTTAGTTTATTTGATATTACAAATTTTACCTCTGTTACATATTATTTATTTTACATATTTCATTAGTTTTTGTTACATATTATGAAAAATTATACCATTGGATACATGGAAATCCTTTTTACTTTACTCTGGTGAAAACACCCGCGCTAGCAAACGAATTGTGTAGGAGTCCGTATAGTGACGTCATGGTAAAGATCTGAATAGATGGCGCCATCAACTACGCATTCATTCTATCTACCCGTACTTAAGCAAACCACCTCTCACAAATGTTTTCCCGGTAAAATAGAAAGTTAATTTTATTATATAATTTGAATCTAAGTAGTCAGGGGGCAAGACCCTCCTAATCCCATGGTGCTTCTTGTGTTTTGAAATATTTTCCGGAAAACATGGATTTTTCAAAATTCGAGAAATTTTGAAAATCCGAGAAATTTTTGGGTTTTTCAAAATTTTGATATTTGAAAATTTTACCGAAATTCGGCATTCTTGGATTTTTTTAAAATTCTGAGTATTTGAAAATTTTCACTAAAATTTATAGCAGGTGAGCCTGCGGCGCGTTAAGTTATTTCAATAAGATTTTATAGTATTTTTTAATTTTTTCAACAATGCATGGAACATCTTCCATACCGAGCAGCCATAGCTCAGTCATAGAGCTTTGGCGTAGCATTCGGGAGGTCCTGGGTTCGATCCCAGTGGATGACCATCCCAACTGAGGTTTTTCCAGGGTTTCTTTTCAATAGAGCACTTGGCCGCCAGCATCCAACATCCTACATCTCCTCTATCCTGGCCTAAATGCCATAAATATAATTCAAATTTAAAATGAAGATTGCAGTGTAAGACATCATTTTACTTTCGAAAGATACGTTTATAATATTTCACTTTTCTCCCTAGTGCTTTGATGGCCCATCCAATTTTTTTACATATGAAAATAAATGTAATGAGCTTTCAAAGAGAAAAAAATCATTGCAATCCGTGATGGGGATTTTGAGTTACAAATATTTGAAGTTTACAAAATGATATTTTAGTTTCTTCGGCAACATTTTATTTTTGTAAATTTCCTAACAGCTAAGTCATAACTTTATGTATTGTTCCTGGTTGATCCTTTCAAGACAATCTAAATAAAAAGAGTCAAGTTTCTAGCATAAATAGGAACCGAGATATGACGTTTTTCGTACTTTAAAACAATGGGAAAATTGCATGTCGCGACTATAGCAATGGATTTTTATTCCTTTTTGAAGCTCAATAACTTTTAAACCGATAGTGAGATTACAATAAAATTTAAAGATTTGAAATCAGCGCAAAATATTCTATAACACTACCATATTTCATCCAAATCGGAGATACTGTGTTAAAAGCCTTCGTTGAACTGACCCCTATGCATATCGTATCAACTCTCAGTCATAGGCCTGCGCATGTTTCTGCGGTTTTTCTAGCTGAGTGGCAAATAAGCAAAATTAGAGATGTGCCCCCTTCACTTTTCGCCAGCATCGCTACCTACTGGTCTTCTTCCGCCCATAAAATCTAATATAACATTAAAAGCAGCGTTTGTGGCAGCATTAACTCACTTACCTTGAAATTATGAGGTGCCATATTTGTGCTTTCTAACCTGCTGTATCTCTAGATGTTTAATGATTTTTTTAATTAGTGGATGTGTAACCCATAGCACTCCTACTGCATACGTCTATTTGGCGCCATGTTGCCATCTCAAGTTTCTTTGCAGAAGCAGTTGGAAATAGGAAATAAATCCAGATTTATTTCCTTCTTATAACTTGCGTAAACTTCACACCTTGTTTCAAGCATTTTACTGATTATTTGTTTCTTTTATGCACTATATTGATGAGCGTTGATGGCATAAAATAGATTTTTGATTTTTAGGACTTTATTGCCTTCTTCCAACTGTTGATTTAATCCAATTGTCTATTCTAATGTTAAAAAAATAGTCTTTTTTATATCTTAATTATTCCAAGTAACATGATCGTTGGGTCAATGTACATTACTATGCAACATTGTTTAACGGTGGTTTGTATTTCCAACCAACGCCCAACACAGACACTAGATAAGCCAGTAAGTAGTTGGCCCAATGTGGAAAAAATTACGAAGGCTCAACATGACGAATGACGTATGCATAACGTAAAACAATTGTTTTCTGATGACGAAAGTAAGTGTTTCGAGTATTACTGTATTTAAAGGAAGTGTGTACAACACATCCTAAATACCACAATAACACCATAGCTCTCGAGTATTGAAAACTTACTTTATTGGATATAAAGTTTGATTTGAATTTTGAACCTTTTAGGATCTTTGCCTCAGGCCGATACGGGTTAGTTAGAGGATGAGGAAGTCCTTTTTAAGGCACTATCCCGGCATTTGTCGATGTGAATCCAAGGGGAGCCCTGGGAAACATTAGTCAGGATAGTCGGGTGTGATGTTGAAACCCACGTACCTATCCATTGCCTCTCTAAAGTATGTAGAAAGCTGGAATTCAGCATAACTATTCGCGAGGAGGTAAGAATTTAACAAAATATATAAAAGAATCGCAACTGTTCAGTTAAGTACTTGATTAACACTCCTTCTCATCCCGAGTATCGAAAATGCACTTCACGTTTCGTTGGAAAGTATAAATTTGGCATGAGTATTATTTGTGGATTAGAAATTGATAAATTTATTATTAAAGTGCCATGTTCCCAGCGTTGTTAGTACGAAAATAACATATCTTAACGGCATCGGAAATTCACTTCCCGTTTAGCTAGAGAGCTGGGGACCTGCATGAAAATTTGTGTCAGGGCTGGAGTTTCAGAAGAGATTTTCAAATTGTAGTTATCCTGTAAGTACCCCAATCACCACCACCAACGAGTATCGAAAATGCATCTATGATTTGCTCCCCCCCCCCAAAAAAAACTAATTTAGGATGACAATTTCCGAGCAGGTAGGAACTTCGTAAATATAAAAAATATCGCAATTGTCACGTTCAGTACTTGAATAACACACCCCAAGACCAGGCATCTAAAATGCACTTCGAGTTTGGGTTGACAGCTGAAATTCGGCATGAAGAATCGTTGTCAGTTAAAAATTTCAGGATATATTAAAAGAAGTTGGGCTCTGCTTCCTTGATAGCATGCCAGGCACACAAGCATTCATTTTTACAAACTAGGTTGGCAACACTAACAACTGATTCATTTTTACAAAACAGGTCGGCAAAACTGACAAGTGATTGCTTAGGGGGGCAAAATCCACAGCACTTTTCTATGAAATAATTTTGATGCCGAATTTGGCACGGATAAGTATATTGGTATGGAACAAATTTAAAAAAAAACAAATGTTTATAATTTTTAAATGGTGTGTAACATTGCCAACTGCGTCATATAATCATGACGTAAGTTATGCCATGACTTTTCCAACAACACCTCAGCCTCTTCCTTACATCTTGTGTTTCATGAGATACATTTTCTGGATATGGATTTTCAACACTGACAACGGGGTGGTTGCAGGCAGGACACATATACAGTATATTTCTATTGTGTCGAATAATATTTATGCCAAGTTTGGTGCTGCTACGTATAATGCAATGGCAGCAATTTAAAGAAAATAGGTTGGAAACACTTGAGCGTCAGGGTGTTGAGGACGTGGACAACATTATTTTATTATTATTGTATTCAATAATGTTTATTCCAAGTTCGGTGCATATACGTGTGACGGAATTGAAATATTTAGAACATTTGCTTTTTTTTAAGTAACGGGTTGGCAGCACTGAACCACTGCACGAATCAAGACGACCCCGGCGATTTTGAGCTAGTCTAGCCAACACCTTTCGAGAAATGCCTCAAGCGCTTTTGTACACCTTGTGCTTCCTGAGATATAATTTATGGACACGAACAGACAGATAGAGGACTCAGCGGAAGGTCACTTTTTTCTATAGCTTCCCCATCAAGGGACCTAAAAATGCAGTTCCCTATAAGTACGCCAATAGTCAATAAAACTCCTTGCCTTGGCTATTGGAAATGCATTTCCCGTGTTGCTAGAAAGCCGGAGTCCGGCATGAACATTGGTGGGAGAAATCGAAATTTCGGTAAAGATATAAAAAATATAATTATTCTGTAAGTAGTCCAGTAACACCCATCATCAGCGGATTTAGAAAATGAACTTGCCATTGGACTAGAAATCTTAAACTTTAGCACGAAAATTCTTGGGCAGGTACAAATTTCGTCGAAAATAAAATTAAAAATGCAATCACCCTATAAGTACTCTAGTAGTACCTGCCTGTGTCGGGTATCGAAAATAACTTATCGTTGTGTTAAAATGATGAAATTCGGCATTCATATTCGCGGGTAAGAATTTTGGGAAAAGTCAGAAAATCACAGAGACCCTGTAAATACCCTGAAACAACATAATACTTGTATATATACTGAGCTCAACACCCTTAGCCCTCTGGTATCATAAATGTCTCGTTGCGGTTGAAACCATACAATCAGCATGTATATTCATGGGGAGATAACAGTTTCTAAAAAAGAAACGTAATCAAATGTAATTACGGCAGTCCGTTATGTGTCCCAATAACGTTTCCGACTCGAGGTATCGAAAATTCAATTCACTTGAATCTGAAAAGCTGAAATTGGCAAAATGGATCCACGACAGGGCAGAAATAATTACTAAGTGAAATAATTCAAAAGCGCCTCTACCTCAACAACAACCCTAGCAAATCTCGTACGTTGAAGAAGAGTAAATTTGGTGTTGTAACAAGAATATGTATCAGTCAATGACAGCTACGAAAACGCCTACCGGGAAACCAACCGACTTAGAAAGTAGACAGAAATAAAATTGCACAGCGATAACAACTCAAATATTGACAGAGGTTTATCATTAAACTTAAAATTACTACCTGCAGCCACAATTTAAGATTGTATAGTACTGCCTTATAGTCGCTGTTCAATGCATAATGCAGTACATAATGCTTTCCACAACTGCATAGTTGCATAATGCATACATTCAAACTGAAGAAATTCTCTATGATTGCAGTGAAATAATATGAGGAAGAGCATCCATGCATGATGAACAGTATGAGGTGTATAAGCATTTAAGAAATTGCATAGTTTGTTTGGTTAGATAACACAAAGTTTCAGACAATAACCAATAAAGTTGCCCGGAAGTGGTAAGAGCTCTTGCTTGGCCAGTCTCTTCTCTCTTTAACTGCCTGTTACAGTGAAGTCTTCTAAATTGCACTATGCATTTATTACCACAGCTCACAAAATTACGAAACCGCAGCTTCTTCTGTATAGGCTACATAAATAGATCTCGATGCGAAAGAAACAAGCAGTTGTTGTTCTAGTGCTGTGATGGAAACAAGAGTTAGAAGTCATAAAGTTTTTCCGTATCAACCAAATACCTTTCCATACAACATCGGTAAGCAAAATCTTTTACATTCAAAGCTCTGTGAGTTTCCAGATATTTTCTTTGTAACAGTCTTTTGTTCCTTGCGCCAACTTCAATGCTTCTTCCCTTTTAAGAAAAGTGCTCCTTACATACCCTTTGCGTTCAGGCTCCTAAAGTGAATTGTACAGCAGAGGGTGGAAATATCGAATGAAATTCTAATATGAAACTGACTGTCTTTACTTCTTTACTTAGATATCGTTTTAAAAATATTTTTCTTTAGACTCGGTTGCAGAAATACCAAAAGTAACTTCTTATGACCCGAGACTGATCTGGTCTCGCTGTAGCAAGAAGAGCTGAAACGGGTTCCCAGGGCAATCGAGTCAGTTTTTGGCCGGGTTACCGGGTCTATGCTTGGGACCCGGTATGACCTGGGAACAATATTTTTATACGAGGGGGTGGGGTGTGAGAAGTAGAGATTTCGCTCTTTCCTTACAATACACTGTTGTGTTTGAATAGTCTTTCTCCCTGTGGTGACCCGGATTAGGCGAGTGTTACTCCCCAGAGTACAAAAAATACAACGGCGAAAAGTTCCTAAGAGTATTGATAACATACGGAAATAATCTCATACTCCCGGGAAGAACAAAAATGTCGCCAGGTCTGTAAATACCCCTCCCTCCCCCAGGAAGGTTTATTGTGAAAGAATTTTGTGTTTGAAATATTAAAGAAGAAAAAAAAAACTAAAATTTAAATTTAAAACTTTCAAATATGAAGTTCTAGTGCATAGCTCACTTCTCAAGGACACTTACATAGGGATTGATTCTAACCACAAGAAGACCGTCCACTGGGACAATTGCATCAAGATTCGATCATCGGATCACCGAGTTAACTCAGTCTCATGATTTTCGTCAAGAACGTGTCCAGAGTCATTCGGGGTAAGACCGCATAAATCGGGTCAAGTTTCAGACCGGGTCAATCGGGCCATTTGGATGAAGTTTCTCACAGGGTCACCTATATTGGAATCAGGCAGGGTCACCGGGCCACCAAAAGCGACCCAGTTTCAGCACTGGTAGCAAGAGACATAGATATGAGGCAACCCCGTTTTGTTTTAGCAGTTTTTACGTCTCCTTGAGTTGGAGAATAGAAACGCACTAAAACTTACAATAAGAGCTCTTAAGCGATACTGAAAATAGCATTCTAAATGACCCAAATAACTTTTCGAAATTCATATAAAAAAGAGATCCTTCATCTTCAAATACGACATACAATGGACAAATAATTTACCATAATGATGAAATTGCCAATTGTTTTGCAAGTCATTTCAATCAATATATCAAGAAACGTCTGCAATATATGAAATAAAGGATGCAGTCAACGAATAGTTTCATTTAAACTGTTGAATGTAACTTTAAGAGAAATAGAAGGTGCCATGAAGAAACTAAAACAAAAAGAATCTCGGATCAGACCACGTACCTCATTATGTCGTGAAAGACTGCGGACAAATTCTTAAACTTTCCCTGCAATTTATTTTTAATTTATCAATTAAAACTGCCGCATAAATAGAAAAACGCAGTTGTTGGTCCAATTCCAAAATCAAATTCTAAAAACGAAGTGAGCAACTTGGACCTACTTCAATACTATCTTTCTTTGCTAAAGTGTTTGAAACTTTCATTTACAATAGAATAATTAATCATTTGCGAAGTGCAATATCGCCATTTCAGCATGTTTTTTCTCTAAAAGTTCAACTGAATCAAATCTGTATGTAATTACTGAGAACACAACATCAGCTTTAGACAAAGGTGCACAAATTTATGTTATTCACACTGATCTGGCCAAAGCATTTGATACTGTGGATCATGACATCAAGTTACGAAAGCTTAGGTACTTGAACTTTATAAAACCTTCACTAACTTTCATTGCCTCTTACTTAAAAGGTAGTAAACAGTCTGTTTATTACAAAGTGTTTTTTTTCAAGACAATACGAAGTTCGAACAGATGTTCCACAAGGATCAAATTTAGGACCTCTTCTATTTCTGATATTCATTAATGACTTACCACATTGTATTATTAACTCTAAAAAAATTACTATTTGATAATTACCTAAAATATATTTGGAAATATCCTCCATTGAAGACTGTAATAAATTTCAGTGTGACTTAATCAATGTTGCTAAGTGGTGTGAGAAAAATATTCTTGTTATAAATGTTAATAAATATAAGGCTGTCTTTTTCACAAAGCTTAAAAACTACACATTCAGTTAAACAGTACCAATAAGTAAAAGATCTGGGTGTAATTTTTGATTCTCATCTAACATTCAATACGCACATTGTAACCATGAGAAATGAAGTCTTTAGAAACTTAGAATTAATTGTCACACTAATAAAGGACACTAACAATCCGCAGGTTCTCAAATTACTGTATTTTAATTATGTCAAATCTAAATTGCAGTACGCATCTGTAATATGGAATCCACAATGCAGTAAATATTCTAGGAGCATCGAGGTTTTTCAATTATTATTTTTTTAGATTCTTAACGTACAAACAAACTGACCAAATTTCATTCGTAATTGCTATTGGCGGTCAACCTTGGATCTTCTGACCTTGGAGAGAACGATAATTATTAATAATATTGTATTTCTTTCTAAAATATGTAATAATAAACTTGGTTTAAAAAATATGTAATAATAAACTTGGTTGTACAGACTGTTTACTGCGAGGTCGTAGAGCTGACAACTCTACACCGCTAAAACATGTCAAGAAATAGTAACATATGGTTCATGGATTCTCCTGGGGTAAAATATTCCGGAGGTAAACTAGTCCCTCATTCGGATCTCCGGGCTGGGACTGCTTCAGGGGGCTCTATGAACAGGATTAAGAAAGACCTTAGAATAGGAACGTGGAACGTACGAACATTATACCAAACGGGCGCTCTTCAGGTGGCGGTACACGAGACCGAAAAGTACGAGCTAGACATATTAGCGATACAAGAAGTTCGGTGGGAGGGTCAAGATAGTATCCCACAGGGCAAGTACACTTTCTACTACGGGGGAACACAGTCTCACGATTTCGGAACAGGGTTCCTCATTAAGAATAGTATCCTTCAGGCGGTTCAGAATATAGAGTTCGTAAACGAAAGACTATCGTACGTTACGATACGTACTCGATGGGGCAACACGGTTTTATTAAACGTCTATGCTCCGACCGAGGTGGCTACTGATAACGACAAAGATATATTCTACGATGAGCTAGAAAGGTTGTTTGACCGATTACCGAAGTATAATTCGAAAATTGTGTTGGGTGATTTCAATGCAAAGGTAGGGAGGGAAGAAAAATATAGACCTACCATAGGCAAATACAGTCTTCACGAAAAGACCAACAACAATGGAGAAAGACTGATAACTTTCGCGATTTCGAAAAAC
>JAGDQP010001137.1:117714-131501 GCA_022664845.1 Lepisma saccharinum | reverse complement strand
ATCTATCTATCTATCTATCTATCTATCTATCTATCTATCTATCTATCAGAAAAATGCTACGTAAATAATAGCAAGAGGAGAACAGACCGAATACATCATAACTATTGTCTGTCACCAGTACACCTGGAATTGCATCACATCTACACAATTGCAAAGCATTACGGAGGATATTATAATCTTGCAGCGGCCAACAAGAATATTTTTCTCATTGTATCTGCCTACTTAAACTGTCTATATTATAAACGAGTGTATTTGTTTTCTTTTTAATTTGGAAAAACATCTTTTGCCACTTCAAATTAGTCTTCTCACCACTTATTGTGTACCTTTTTAATTTCAGATCATAATTTTAGAACGTTTTAGAAATTATCTTTATTCTGTTTATCACAGCATACGACTTTACCTACGAATGCTATCACTTTACACGACTTTAGTTACAATTGCTGTCACTACACACGACTTTAGTCACGAATGCTATTAGTGCACATGACTTTTATTTACGAAAGCTATCACTACACACGATTTTAGTTACAAATGCTATCGTTACACACGACTTGTAGTTAGGAACGCAATCACTATACAAGATTCTAGTTACAAATGCTATTACAACACAAGACTTTTAGTTACGAACGCAATCACTACACACGAATTTAGTTACGAATGCTATCACTACACACGACTTTTAATTATGAACGGTATCACTTCACACGATTCTATCACTACACATGACAATTAGTTACAAACGCTATCACTACACACGATTCTAGTTAGAAATGCTATCGCTACACATGTCTTTTAGTTGCGAACGCTATCTCAACACATAATGCAAGTTACAAATGCTATCACTATACACAAATTTAGTTACGAACGCTATCGCTAGGCACAACACATACACTTTAGAGACAACTTGATTCTTATGATTAAATAACATCAGTTTCTCCGGAGATGGCGCTGCGCGTAATTAATCTCTGAAACGTCACAAACATTTTTCCTTCAGAACAGTGTGTGGAGGTTCCCACATTTATTTTAAGAGTACTAAAACGCTTAAAAAAACAACAAATAATCTGGTGTTGAGTTAAGGGAAGAACCCTACACTTACTAAGATGAAATTAAATGCACTTAAAACAGAAAATAGTCAAATTATTCCTTGTTTGATTAAGTCGCTACAAAATTTCCTGATGTTTTTCATAATGTCCTTCAGTAATATGTGATTATATTAGCTATAAATTTGTTTTACTATTAACGTGTACGGAAATTAGTTAAGTTTCCTTTGTTATTAAACTATAGATGTTTGCTTTATTTTCTCGCCTCTGTCGAATCGAAACTTATACATACAAAACTTCCCCCTTTAGAATTTATTAAAACTAGATTGAGAAAGTACGGAAGTGATGAAAGGGTAACCTGTTAATATAATCTCCACATTTATGTGCTAATTAGATTAGACAGTCTAATTTAAGGAGCTGTGGATGTGGAAACCTGTTCTGTTCACGTCTGCTGTGTTTCTGGTTCTTCTCGTTCTCAAGAGAATTCAGAATCATTGACTTTGAAGTGCTGCAGGCGGTGTTGGAGCCAATGTTCCTGTGGGAGAGAAAGATGTGAGAACTGAGTTTCAGTACAAGTGAGGGGGTGGGGGCGGAAACACTTACACAAACTCACAGAAGAGGAGGGAAAATCGTTTTGTATGTCTCTCTCTCTCTCAGTGCAAAAGCGGGAATTTTTAATCACCACTGAGAGATCACACACATGGTGTACCGTGTATACGTATTTTCCGAATTCTCACGGTAAATGGCAGTGATGGAAGTTGACGCAAATGATGATGGTGTTGGTGGTTGTATAAATAAGTAAATGTCACGATAATTATTCATGAAATGAATGAAAGTTGTGAGGTTGAATGAAGCTACCCCAGTCTGACTTTAGCTCCTGCGCGGGAAGCGATGGATTAAAAGCTAAAACATTAGCTCTATTCTGGAAGGTATTAAAATGTAGTATTACAACGAAGCGAGGTATGCATATACTGTAACATAGTTAATTTTATCAAATCGGGGAGAATTAAGATAAAAAAGATAATAAGTGTCAATGAGTAACCTCCTTAAAATCATGTTTTACCACCCCTTTTCTTATTATTGATAATGACAACACGTTAAAGTGTCTCTGTTCTTGCATCGTATACTGAAGAATGAATCATTACATTGTTGCAATATCTATGCAGATTCTTAACTTGACTCAAACTTAAAAGAAAGTTTTAAGAAAAGGGATGTTGTCAATTTTTGAAAATAAACACCCACTCTTGGGGATATGAAAGCGTATTGTGACAGGAGATAAGTATCCTCAGATACTTTTGCCTCTTCGACCAAGATTTGGCAACCCAGCTGTCAATTGCAAAGGCCTCTTGAAGTATAAGATTACGTTATCTTTATAGAACTCCCATCGTTACGTTTTCAGAGAATGGACTTTACTAAAAACTTAGGGGGCTAGAGATTAGAGCATTAGTAAAGCAAGAGAGTGAAATATATTTTGAGGGGTTATGGTCTCCCTCGTCATACAATGACTCAGATTAGTAAACAAGCAGAGATAAATTTGTAGTATAGAAGGACTGTTGATTTAATTCCCGGATTACATTTTTTCTTAATCATAGGTTTGATTTACCAACCACTCTCTGCTGTGTCACCTTTACCGTAGTATCCTCGTGCGGCTAAACGCTGAGCAACGTCAACGTTACTTTCCTAAACAGGTCTGGAACATTTGTTTTGGAATGCGGTGGTGTTCCGTCGTCGTGGTGTTTTGTTGAATTTACCGAATGTCCTGGAATCGTTTCCCTTATCAGGTGGCTTTCAACCTGGGAAACACGAAAAAGTTGCAAGGGGCAAGATTCGGCGAGTATAGCGGGTGGGAACCCACAGGAACATTTTCATTTGCCAAGAAGAGTTCACAATCAATGTTAACGCATTACAAGAAGTGTAATATTGTGATACAGATATCACTGTTCAGAAGTCCATAAAATCTAGTAACATGAACCAAAATGACGTTTGCTTATATAGCAATTTCCCAAAGAGCCAGTTGACGATCTGATCTGCTTTAATTTCGGCAAATGTTTCTACACTACGACTGATGGCGCGGTGGCAAGGATGAGGAACATCCTCAGCAGATATTTTTGAAAGAGAGAATTCTACATATTAACCAAATCCCCCGGCGCAAGAGTGCAGTAACATCATTCTGAGAACGTTACCACACCTACTGGTCAATATGACATCAGTACTCAAGCTACAAGTTAAAAAAATATATTTGTGAGAGTTAAATAAACAGGGCTTATAAACTTACTGTGGTTCCGATATAAACATACTAAAATGCATAGTAAAACTACCATTAATTCTTTAAATCAAGAAACAATATCCAATAAAGTGATCTACCAGATTTAGTCACAAGACTTAAAACATCCATTTAAAATTAAGATCCTTTAACTTAAATCTGAAATGTCTACAACATTAGTGACACCTATATGTGAAGTTACGCGTCAGTCTAGGATAATTTAAGGCAGCGATGTGTGGCGTAGTGAGTGCTTGGAAAAGCAAATAAATAAATCATAGAATACATTCTGTAAACAACAGAAGTGTACTCGTAAATTTTCCAGTACCGAAACGTTTAAATTTTTACCAATAATTGTGAAGTGAGGAATAGGCATAAAACAAAATTGTTAATATTGACAGAAATATGGAATCCTTTATCAATTAAATTTGAAAAGTTTAACATTTAGAAGCTAAATAAGAAACATTTAATAGATGAAATGCCGTCGTACAAAATCTTTTATTTTATTTTCTTAAACAGTCCAATCTTGATTCGAGCCGCATGTTAATGTGTAGTCTCAAGTAACATGTAGAGTGTTAGTTTAAAGTTCGAAAACTTGTTTGGTGGGAGGGAAATATCAAGTACGACACTCCTCAGTATATACAGGAAAGGAAACACTACTTTGAGTACATTAAATAAGTTGTTTTTCAAGAGAATATTTCAATGATACTAATTTTACATACAAATCACACTATTGCGGGTAGAAACGTGCTACACTTCAGCCAAAGTACTGCAGTCCTCGCACAAATGTTAACTCTAAAACCACGATAATAGACTGTATATCGAATTAAAAATGTATGTTCCTAGAGTTCACATGTCATTAATTACTAATCATTCTAACTTTTCTGTCTATTTTTCTAGGTACGTGAGATGTCAACTCAATGACTGGTGAAGAAGATATTTTTTGTTGTTGTTGTAGCTGGCAACAGTGATGGTATGTGGTAAAAGATGTGGATGTATTTCAATATATTTTATCTGTAAGTACTTTCGTAGTGTATTATCATTATTTTCAACATTGTTTTGTGGAGCCATGGACATAGACAACTACTTTTATTCTGTGCTTCGAGTTTTAATTCTGTCTCTAAAATCAAACTCGTAAATAGTGAACTTACAAATAATTATAGTGGAACCTTAGTTGGTTGTTTGATGACCATGTCTTCTTCTATCTCCAAGATTCAAACCAGAGAGAGGTGCATTCAAGGAAGTGGTTTCAAGTCCATTAAAAAAAATTGTTGGTCCCGTTCCTTTGAAGCTTACTAGCTTATTTAGTTGCTTCATCACAATCAGGGATTCTGCCGGGATTTTTAGTTTGCGGGGCATGTAAATTTGCACGTTTTCTATCTACTTTTAACAGTAAAGAAATTTTAAGGTGGTAGTACTTGGAGAAGTGACACCCTCTATTAAGCGGGTGTGGAAGAACCCCTGATCACAATTCAAACAGACACATAAGTAGGTTTGTGAAAATGTCATTAGGGAAGCGATAAATACATCAATATAATAATAGTGTATGACCAGAACAATCGAAATATTTGGAAAACTTAATTAGCTTAATTTTTACGGTTCTAAAGAGCAAATAGATTAACACAAGATTAGAAGTAGAGTACTACTTTAATCATCCGAAGTAATAGTGACCGGAAGTAACACCATCTGTGGTAACACTGACAAACGGAAATTAAGAAAATTCGGAAGTCAAAAGAAAATGCAATTCTGTACCGAAACACAATTTTAATTACTGTATTGCATTAATGAAAATATATTTTTCATAATAAAAAATTTACAATACAGTAATTTCATTTTCACAATAAGAAATTAAATGTGGATTGAGCCTCAGATGACTAAAAGCCATAAAAATAAACTGAAAAAAGAAAAGAGAAATAGATTTATAACACTGTAGAGTATTAATGTGATCAGGGTTAGGTTTAAGTAAAGTCTAATCTTGTATAGCGTATGCTAGTTGAGTTCATCTATGTATTTTCAAATAGTCCAGTACACACAGATTAATAGAAAATGAGCAATGACACTTTTTCTGAGTCTAAAATATGCACAATTTGGCAACACTGACTTCAAAAAATTGCATCCACAAGACTTTTTCTGTGAATTTTAGTGCCTATAAACAAATTTAGTATATCAAGGCTTTAATCCAGATTAACCCAGCCCCCGTGATCCAGGTGGTAACGTCGCGAACTTCGGATCTGCAATGGGTAAGCACAAGGGTTTGAATCCCACGACGGATCATTCTGACTGAGGTTTTTTAGAATGTAACCTCAGTTTCACCAGGCAAATGCCGAGATGGATCCTTAAGTAAGGTTCTAGTAGGTCCTACTCCGTCTCGGCCTGATCCAAAGATGCCAAAAGGCCATAAATCCGTATAAATCAAAACTCTGAATTAACAAGACCGAGGTAAACATGGTTCAGTAGAATAAGAGATTTGAAATAACGAGAAAAAAAAAAGCTTTTAATCTTATTTGGTTCATTTATACATTTGAGAGAGGATAAACAGTTAACTTTAGAAATGGCTTTTACAGTAAATACTACAACACAAATAAACCGTTCTTACAGCCATCAAGACAACCATCATAATCATAACAATATGCAACCTACCTTTTTGTGTAGAAAATAAGCACATTTTTATTCTGTCAAACTTTTAAAGATATTTATAATTTCTTTAAATGATCAAAATAAAAATAAATTTTATATTTCCCGCTGATAATCCTATTAATAAGCTATATTCTTATGAAGAACAGTCACAACTGGGTTATTACGAACATATCAATATGAACAAGACATGTCAGTCAATTACAGTGCCCTCTATTGAGTAGTTTGGTAAGTAAATAAGTACACTAAACGGTAGATTCACCTATATTATTAGAAAGTAAATGAGTCTAAAGTAATGTTTATTTCTAAGTAAGGACTTAAACATCTTTTTTCGCTTATTTAGAGATTAGTAGGACAACTTACGTTATATTGAAAACAGACTCGTTTCCGAAATATGCTATATTGAAATAGGAACAAATTTGGTTGTGTAAGCTCGATGAAACAAATTTAATCTTGCTTCAACGAAACAAACTAAACGTAACGAATCTGAAGGAAAGAAAAATAGTGAAATTATAAAACTTTATTTTTTTTTAGCTTACACTGCTTCTAGAACAGTTTTGAAATTTTTTCAGAGAAACGTATCCTTTCATGGTAGTACAGTATACAATTCCCTATAAGACTTGATTCTATATCGAGCGACTGTAGCTGGCTTCGCATTCAGGAGGTCCTGGATTCGATACCAAGTTCCGATTATTATGACCTAGTTTTTTAGGTTATCCCGTCAATCACACCAGACAATGCCGACTCCAACTTTTAGCCTGGCCGACTCCTTCCCCTCCTACCCTACTCCAGCCTGAGCTATGCCTAAATAAAAATAAAATTGACTTGTTGCTTTAGTGTAGGCAAAAAGCAAAACACTAAAGTGAGTGGGGGTTATCTACCTTCCCAGGGGTTAAACTGTAATATGAAATAGAGGTTTGAGTTTTTCCATATCGTTCAAACGCACACTACAATACTAATATTATGTCTATTAAACTTCGTGCAACTTAATCAACGCTATAATTTTTAAAGTATTTATCGTAAACACTGAATAAATTCATTAAAGTTTTATTTTCGTATTCAATATGTGTCTGTAAAAGCTATAAATTCTGCACTCTGGTAAATTAACGTAACAATAACTTTTAGTCGTACTCAAAATATCCTACTGTGTGTTATATACAAGGCCTCTAACTTTTGGCAACCATCTATGGGCGCACGTACTATTTTCATAACAAGGTCGGTTATAATGTTCACAAGGGAATACTTCAGAGTGTCAAAAGTATTATGAAGTGTGGTTAATATGACCAGACGTCCCGTTTTGAGACCGTTTTTACTGTTTTTAAACCTGATGGGGAAATTCCGTAACTGTAATGCGACATACAATTACGTAGTTCATTTTGAAGTCTATATCATTCGAACTAAGAAATAATTTGTGATACCTCAGACCCTCTCCAAAGCATCTAGTTTCCAGCTTTTAGATTCGGTCACGAAGAGATTATTTTTTCTAGTTTAGATTACAATTGGTTATTTGAATTCATTTATGACCTTTAGGCATCTTTGACTCAGGCGAGGATAGGGGAATCGATCTAGAAGATCTATTTAAGGTTCTATTCCAGCATTTGCCTGGTGAAACTGAGGGGAAACCCTGAAAAACCTCAGAAAGGATAGTCAGCCGTGGGGTTCGAACCCACGTGCCTATCCCTTGGTAGTCCAGAGTCCGCGACGTTACTATATGGACCACGAGGCCTGAGTGACTACAATATGGTAGTTCAGAGGGTTCAGATGAGGGCAATCAGCAGTCTTGCAAGATGTTGACCTCATGAAATCTAGTAGGACAAGATTCACTTAAAGCTGAATGGTAAATATTCGCCCTATCAACAAAACGACGAATTACACATCGAAAAGACGGACATTTACCATTTTCCTGGACATGTAAATGAATTTTTACGCTACTGAGGTCGAAACAATGCTAAAAAAAAATCATTGCTTAAAAAGCGCATATGAATTCTGCTACTTGCGTTTATGTCCTGCACAGGGTTGCCACCTTTCTGTTCAAGAAAATCGGAACAGGCTCTGTACCGGGGATTTGATGCAGGGGTGTGCTGGAGGGGCCTCGCGCCATCTCTTGGTTAAATATTTATATTTATCTCGAGCTCTATATTAAATTATTTGGAGCACTCCTCTAGTCTAAGTGTATCCGTGCACACGAAGTTCAGGGGTGCTTCCACGAAAAAGGATTACAATCTAAGCTTTAAAACAGGTGTTACCGCTATCTTCTAGAATGTCTCGGTACAGGAAATCATTAGCGTAGATTATGTAAAAATAAAACAGTGACCCGACAACACTTATGTTACGTTACTTTTCTCGTTATATGCATTTTCGACATTTTATGCAGTGCAAAATGTTTGGTTAGAAAAGTCAGGTAACATTATTATTTTTTTTCTTATTTAGACGCGATCCAACATTAAGTAGAATCTCCTAAAATAACTTTCTGACCCGAGTCGCTCGTCCATCCTAGACTTCTAAAATTAAAAATTACTACCGATTTAGCTAAAATAATTTTACTTTTTCTTATGAATGATTATATTTAACCAAACATTGTCAAGTCCCATTTTAAAAATTCTCCTTCATCCCGTCAATAAGAAAGGTGATTCGAGTAGTATGACCTTAGGAAAACGTTATAATTTAAGTCATAAAAAATGAGTTTTAGTTAAGCTTCTTTAAAAGAAGTAAAATTAATTTTGAATTGTACTTCCTCAAAATTGTTTAAAGCAATAAACAAATTACAATATTCAGAGGCAAATAACACACACAAAAAAAAAATGAAATGTTTTCCGCGAAATTTACATATGGACGCCATAATGTACTGAATATTTGGTGTTTAAAAACTAAACATGTATCGGAGAAGCTTGCAAGGAATTGCTTTAATAAGTGCAGTTTCATGCCTTAACGATTAAAAATATCAAATTAAAAGAATTCTTCATCGAGACAATATTCGTCCCAACAAACATTGAGTCGGGACGCGGGACAACGGGCCAATAGTCGGGACGAGTGGCAACCCTGGTCCTGCATATGAATTCTACAGGGCGGTTCAATGTTTGGCTTGAATAACAGAGCTATTAAGATATTTCAAGTGACTTCACCCCCCACCCCAGCACATTATTTTGGTACGGCTTTGTTGATGTTCTCACTTTCTTTCCCTACGGAAATGGAAGGCTGTTCTAAATAGCAATTTGGCGTGATTCAAGCGTGAATCAAGCCGGATTTGACAACTGTGACGTCAAGAAACCAACAAGTTTGAATCAAGTAGTTTACATGAATCTAGGTTGAAACAATCTTGACATGACAAGAATGACAAACATGTTTCAAGTTTCATTCAACCACTCGCACTTAATATATCAATATTGTTTCAAGCCAAACATTATAAACTTATCATATCAAGGCTATTGAGTTGTTTCATTCTGATAATTATGGAATGTTATATTAAACGTTTTTCAAGTACTGACACTTTACATTGGAATGGTGAAACGCAAGGCGATGATGAATACGACTTTTAAGTTACTGCTAAACCTTCTCCCCAAGACTTACATTTATATGCAGTATTTCAACGTCATTTTTTATAATTCTTATCAACGTGGCCTCGATTCAGTCTAAAAATCATAATAACACTAATTATTTTGCAGCAATAAAAAATAAAAATAAATAAGAAACAAACCTTTACCAACTAACTCATAACTATTATAGAAGTTAATGGCAACAATAAAATATTAATTGTTTTGAATTTAACTGTTTCAAACAAAAAAACATAACAAAGATACATTCACCTGAATTTTCTATACATAGGTGCTGCCATCTGCTGCGCTTCAAAACTTTTTTTTTAATTTTGCGAAAACGCAAGGAAGACAAGATGATAAACATCAAAATTATTAACGTTGTAATAACACTTTATAGAGATTAAATTATTCTTTTGTTCTTTCTTCCCTCTTCCCGAGTTTTAAGAAGAAGAGAAAAATGAAAAATAGAAAATAAACGAAGTTCAAAACAGAATGTAAGAACCATTATAACATGTGACGTATCAAATTTATTTCAAACTTGTGTCATGCTTGCATATGAAACTCGTAACAATCTAAATTTATGTAAACAAATATTTGATTCATGCTCATCGGTTTGAAATTGAATACTAATATCAACAGTTTTTCTGATACAAGTTTCCCTACTTACTGTTCTATGTCTTCAGGAGGACGATAACCGGCAGAAGGAAGAGTTATATTTAAAAATAAAATGTTTACAAAAAATGACGTCATTAACGAATACAAATTCAATGAATTTAGTTGGCCAATTCAATAGAACACAGTATAAAAGTATTTAGGATATTTCGATTTGCGTTGTTCAAATGTCATTAAGGGTTCACAGATAATCACATGAAGAAAACTAGACCCGTTTCACTTTATAACAATCCAGGACTGCCCACAATGTCCTCTACGACAAACGAAACTGAGTATCCTCCAACCAAACACCAATAAACAATCATATCTCACCGTAAAACACTCTTTTATCTTTGAACTCACGATCACTTGACAATATAACGGCTCCTCTATTTTACAAGGTAATCACGAGATGGGACTTCCTCGCACTGAAACGACAGCGGCAGTGTAATTAAGCAAATTGTAAGCAAATTGCAAGTTTAACAAGCTTCTTCGCATAGTCGATTATTCCAGCAAGCTTGAATTAAGCTGTAATGAGACTAGTTAAAAAACCTGATACAGTTGTACCAAGAAGTTTGTTTCATGCTTGATTCAAGCTTGTTAAACCATGATAAGTTTGGAAAGCCCATATCAAATGACTGACAAGCTTGTTTCAAGTCGGCATGCTATCTGGGGTAAAACCACCTTTCTACTTGATCATCATTGATGGCTCCTGATAACATATGTGAACTACCTAAGTAACTTCTGTGCACTTGTACAGGTTGGATACTGTTCTATTTTATTGGTTTATATGGTTGTGGATGATAGCTGTGAACAAGATTTGCCACAATTGCGAAGCGTCGGATAAACAAATGGGTAGACATAATGTGGAATTAAATAAACACATAAAATGTTCCCGTTTTATTGCTATATAACGCAGCTTCTGCATTTTTTCCTGTAAATATAAAACAAACTAAAAGCGTGATATAATAAAAACAAAATAACTAAATACATTTCTTTTTTTTACAATGGAGAGACACTGTCTACCCTGTGTATCCCCACGATTCGCCACTGGTTGGCTAAGTGAACAAAATAACAATTAAGTTCTGATGTCCAGCCGCCTGGACACGATGGTTTACTTACCAAATATTCTACTAAAATGCTTTTAGAAAGTAAGAAAGCACCTCAAATTAATCGTTAATATTTTATTTTCAAGTTACACGCAAAAAAAATGGCTAGATAAGCAGAAACATGCATAATTATCTTTTTCCTGCAAGCTGACGCAGAAGGACCATTTGCGCTCGACGCCATCTTGAAACTGCAAGCATTACGCAACAACAAATGAAGTCAGAACTACAACATTTTTTTTTCTACGTACCTAAAGAGCCCAGACAGCTGCTCAACTGGTCATACGAATTTTAGCTGCCATTACGGAGCAAGGCCCGGAAATTTGTCCAGCCAGCTGGCCCCACGGACCGAAGAGGACCATCATGACATTTTATTTACACCAGTAGGTGACAAAGGGTTAACATTTTAATTTATTTGTATATATGTCTTTTCATTTTCATTAAAACGACGTTCAGGGATAAAAAAACAACAGTAACACACTCACGTTATATTTGTGTTACATCTAAAAGGGAGGAGGGAGAGAATTTGGGAGTATTTACGCACATATTTTCATCATCATATGTAACCAATATCGACAAATTTTTTAAAAAGGAAACACAACCTTTCTACTCACAACACATTACAAAGCGAACATCCGTCAATGTATAGGCAATGAGAGGGTGTGAACCGCGTGTATGTTTTTTTTCAACAATGAATGTGCGTACGCTCAGAAGGTACAGAGGGAGTGTAGTTAGCAATGCATGTTTACATTCCATTTGCTCTCTTTGAAGAGTGCTCCACCGTCTGTGCATAATCGCACACAGAGACCGAACAAAAGCAAAGGAACAATGCATAGGTATCGCTGAATGTGACACGAGCACATACTCACACGCACATACACTCGAATAGTATGTGCACGCACAACAATAGGTTCGTTCTAATTCAAAACACCATTGTTTGATATATTTCCGCTTTCACATAAATAAGCACCATTATTTTTTCTTTTTAAAAAATCTTCATTTTCAGTAGCATTTAAATAGTATGTAAATTAAATTCATTTTTCCTCGTTCGTTTCCCGCTTTTTTCCCAGAATGCATTGAGAACGTGACAAGTAACCAAAGAATTAACCACATATAGTTTTTAATGTTATTTTTATTTCAGCCTCGGACAGATAATTTACATTATCTCTCGAATTGTATTCTCTGGTGTACACTATCTTTTGTGATGATTTCGCAGTGTGGCCACCCCTGTTAGGAATATAATCCTTTCTAAAATGGATAATTTTATTTGACTAATCGTAATCTGATTATGTCGATCAGGTATTCAGTTTGGGGAGTGTAAAGCCAACATTGGAGCGATGTAACTATTTTTGCAGTGTTGCTATTGACTTTTTACTTTTAAAAATTTTAAAGTTGGGAAGACACCCCTCAATTGAGGGATCTGGTACAATCACTGATGTCGGTATAAAATTATCTTAGACTTGCAAAAATTCTAAACACTCAAGAAATCACATGGAGTTATGCTTGTTAACATTTTGTGAAAATGTGCTTTTAAACACACAAAATTTAGACATTTTGCTTCCATCCCAGAATTGTAATACAAATTTTTCTTCAAAAATCTATCTTCGGATTCATGTAGCACGGAGGATGTTACAATGTAGTACACTGAATTCTTCATAGATGGAAGCATATTTGCGAACATGGTTTGTCATCTAGCGGGGAAAATTCGAACTACCTGATCACAAAGACATTCATTTTGTGGGTTAGGTTGTATTCGCAGAAAAAGGGCTTTGTGAAGACGAGTTCAACGCGTGAAAAGATATGAAATGACCTCTGAATAGGCAAATGGGGAAGAAGTATGTGGAAAACGGAGTATAAATAATTATATAACTAGCAGAATTAGTAGATATAGACTGATTATTTCAAAATAATTTCACTGATAAACACACACTGATAGAATTCAGCGATCGAACACCGAAAATGTAACGCTTAGTCTGTGTTTTCATAATAATAACAAATGTGTGTAAGCCTTGTCAGCCTCTATAATTTATATTAAGTTTATGATATGATTCATGACGAACACGAGTTGATGAGGGGTCACTCATTTTCTAATCGTTTAACATCGCTGCGCCATTGCATGTTTGTAAGTGTCGAGAAACAAATCAATGCACACTATAAAGTTACTGTTCCCAAGATTTTAAAAGGAAGATCATATTCTCCATTGTCTCAAATCGCATATTTGGACTTCACTGCCTCCCCTCCTCTGTTTATCAGGTTACGTTACAGTTTTATACTTGTTTTCTCCTTGAACTGTTAGAAACGAAACGAGCCCTCATTCATTGTTCTGTGACAATTATAAACAGAGATACATTCATTCACAAAACGTAGGTAAAAATCACAACAGGTACCTCTTACAAAGGGTTTCAAGTCTGTACTCCTGATGTCCTTGGTGATGATTTGTCTACTGTAGTAGTTTCTAAGACAAGACCTCTCACAGTCACACTAACTTTTCTACAAACGCGAGAGGAACTTGCGCGAAGTCCCTTGTTAGAGTATCTTCTAGACTTCACTAGTTTCTATAGTG
>JAGDQP010001137.1:101427-117704 GCA_022664845.1 Lepisma saccharinum | reverse complement strand
GTTAGAGTATCTTCTAGACTTCACTAGTTTCTATAGCGCTTATCCTATTTATTTTTTTGCTTCCAAAGCTGTATGACAATTATGTTCTGACAAACAAGAGTCACGGTTCTCAAACACACAAATCCTGTTCACACCTATTACATCGCAAGCAACATAACGAGATATGTAGATTACTAAAATTTAAGGTGCCATGGTCCAGGGGGAGGGGAGCTAGGGGCTCCAGAACTTCGAATGTCACAAAAATGTATATAAAGTCAGTAGTGAGGTTTAACGGAATATCTTGAAAACGGGAAAAGTAATCAAAATAAAACTTGCACGACATATAACTGACCACATGTAGTAATAAAAGCCATAAGCAGTGTTGCCATCTAGGAAACAGTGTTGCCAATGCATAACGAAGTTACATTTTTTAAAATAGCATTATATACCAATTAATGCACAGTGGAAAAGTACTGACAATAGAAAAGAAAATAGTACAAGTTGGTTGCACAGTGTGGCAAACTACGGAAGATATATAACACGAACACGAAGATTGCAACACTATGGTATCAGCGTTCCCAATGTTCTTTTGTTTGTTACTAGTGCCTTTTAAATGTATATCTTACTTGACACGCGGTTCCATTCAGTGGTGACAATGCTTTCACTATTCCCCAAGCCTCGGTAGTATACGTGCTGATTAGCGTTTTGACTGTTATTCCAGATTCCAATATATTGGCCTGTGTTTCCACATATACTTTCTAACCTGACAACTTTCAGCTCATATATCTTCCATAGTTTGCAACACTATGCAATCAACTTGTACTATTTTCTTTTCTATTGCCAGTACTTTTCCACTGTGCATTAATTGGTATATAATGCTATTTTTAAAAAAATGTAACTTCGTTATGCATTGGCAACACTGCTTGTGGCTTTTATTACTACATGTGGTCAGTTATATATTGTGCAAGTTTTATTTTGATTACTTTTCCCGTTTTCAAGATATTCCATTGAAACCTCACTACTGTCTTTATATACATTTTTGTGACATTCGAAGTTCCGAAGCCCCTAGCTCTCCTCCCCCTGGACCATGGAACCTTAAATTTTAGTAATCTACATATCTCGTTATGTTGCTTGCGATGTATTAGGTGTGAATAGGATTTGTGTGTTTGAGAACCGTGACCCTTCCTTGTGAGTTATGAGCGTGGTACAAATTTACTAAATCATCCTGTATTTATGCAGCTCTTATTGCAGTCGGGAATTGCGTCTTTAGTTCATTTTGTCTTAGCTGTTTCCGCTTTAAACATTACTGCATATCTTTGACGGTTAAATGCAATTTTACCAGTCACAGTAACAATATAGCACTCAAGTAGAACAGAGCCTCCTTTTGTCTACAATATTGTAGACTTTCGTATTGGATAAAGGCCCAAGGAAGACAAGAAATACATGAATGAATCCCTCGCTTTCTTGTGTCTTTGCTTCACAACTCGTCTTCGCCATCCCATTCTCCAGAAAAACCACTACACTTCCACCGCCCTTGAACTTACTGAAATCCTGTAGTACGTCAAATCCAACTCCGCTCTCGCAAAAGCAAAGCGAGACAACATTACATACAACTCCCTTTGTACAGTTGTGTATCTCCCAACCCCCCCAATCACTGCCGGAAATCGATGACTGTCGCACGAGAGACATGGTCCAAAGGATAACCTCCCACCGCCTATCCCTACACCTTTCCGTTGCTGTGAAATATTGTTACAAAGAGCTCTTTCTAACGACAAGAGGAATGGTTGTATTGACCACAGATTCCGTAGGTTTTTCAATCTATTTTTTTCTTCTTCTTCTTCTTTTTCGTTTGGTGGGATATTCTACCAAAATTACATCAAGCGGACGGCGCTTCAATTCTGGAATGTGATTTGTTCAAAAGGGAAGGCTACGTTAGTTCAAAGTCGGATTCTGTGGATTTTCTGTCTTGAATGGAATATAATGAGAGTGAAGAGAAAATATAGTAAGACAGGGGAAGGGGGTGGGGGGTTCCGTACAGTTACATAAATTCGTTGAAAGTAGTTCAACGTTCTTGGTTTGCAATAATATAGGGTGATTTAAAAGTCGCAGTACAGCCTTCCAGTTCACAAACAGACAGGGATGATACATCGTAATAGATAATTGTGGAATGGATAGGAGGGGCTACATTTTGGAGTATATAATCAAAATGTGCGCCATCTTGAAATTCACCATATTGGATGGAGATCAATTTTGTTAAAAGGCAAGTTGGTCATGTGACATATCAAACAAGACGTGAATGTTCTCAGAAAAGCATTCCAGATGTCAGATTTGGCCTACCCGTTACGATAGCGGAGCTACCTCTACAGAAAGCTTGTTGCTGGATAAATGTAGCAATGCGCTGCAATTTTTCAGTGGAGATAACTCGGACACCATAAGAGTTAGGTGAAATATAACATCTGGAATGTTTTTCTGGGAACATTCTCATGTTGTTTGATATGTCACACGACACACTTATCTTTTGACAAAATTGGTCTCCATCCAATATGGCGGATTTCAAGATGGCACCCACGTTGATAATATATTCCAAAATGTAATCGCTACTAACCTTTCCACATTTTGTGTATTTCGATGCTTCATTTCCTTGTTCGTTTCTGACCTACCAGGAACTTAAGAATCGCCATGTACATTGTTTCCTATGAATGAAAATTTTAATGGGGGAATGAATAGGGATGATCAACGAATTTGAAGAAGCTCTCTTCTCACGTTGGCTAATCCGCTCAGGTTTTCCTCAGTTTTTATAAGCGAATGTGGGAATGATGTATTCAAGGATTGTTCTGGTCGCTACCTTCCCTGCCTTTTTGTTCTATATATGCTATTCTACCCAAATGACGATATCCGTTAACCTGGTAAGGGATTTAGATCATAGATGTCTCCACAGTTAATTAATATAAATATAAATAAATTTCTTGATAAGTAGGTACGTAAGTAATTTGTAAATTTATAAATAAAATAATAACTGGGCAAATAAATACTGACAATGTTCATTGGTCCACGTACTTTGTTTCACAATTGGGTCATTCCAGCTCAAATCGCCTAAATTTCAAGAATTTTCCAGGTCGAACAACTCAGATTTGAATTATTGTTTCCCCCTCAAGTACTTTGGGTCAAGTCACGAAGAAATGTAAAATATCCCTTTTCTATTCCTTTCCGTTCCAGAGATATATGATGTCAAAGAAAGGTCGAAGATCATGATATCTCCCATTCGCAACCGTCCTTTAAAATCGCAGAGTTCCATAAACAAATGGATTATTTATGTTATTGTTGTCCAAATGACGTGAAATTTTGGCGGGATTACCTCAAAGACATACAGTTCCTTTCTTTAATTTCAGAAAAAGAAGTATTCTGTTGCCAGGTTTTATTACAACGTTTGTTAAAAACACGAAAAACTGAAGAAGAAAACAAACAAATATTGTATCGCTTGTTGATGAAACAATTAGTTTAACAATGTTGGCAATTAATCACAGTAATAAAATTTGTGCGTGAGTTTCAACGGTCTTTTTCTCCCACTTTCTTAATTGGATTAAGATCATCATCCATTTGACCTGAGCCGAAGTTGCCTAAAGATCTTACATAAAACTGATGTTCAAATTCAAGCATAGAACAGTGTGCAGCAGTGCTAAACGAAACATCTCTATTCGTATGACAGATACCACTGATGGTATGCTCATTTTCCGATCGTCACTATTTTAGATGTTCACTCGATAAAACTTGTTCTTCAGGTCTTCCCATAGTTAGAAATCACTGCGGTTGAGATCAGGTGATCCAGTGGCCAAGCATTTGGTAATTATATACTATCTGCTTCGCCAAACATGTTCTCACTATGCAGCACAGAGATAATATTGACAAAACTGCTTCCATGCAGGATTGGGATCCACCTCACATTAACTGGCAGGTAAAACAATACCTCAGAAATGCATGATATGCAAATCTAGTCCCTATTAACTCGTTCCAATTGCTTGGCGACCCCGATCTCCTGATCTGAACCGCAGCGATTTCTGGTTATGGGGATATTTGAAGCAAGGTTTATCAAGTGAACATTCAATCACACGCCGAGTTGAACAGGAGCATCTCAAGAGAGGTATCCAGCACATAAATGGAAATTCTACGCACGTGAAGTACTCCAGCACAACTGTTTTATCCTTGAATTTGAATTTCCATTTTATGTAAGATCTTTAGACAACTGCGGCTCACGCCAAATGGATGATGATGGGAAAGTTAATCCAATGAAGAAAGTGGGAGGATAAGGCCGATGAAACTCACGCACACGGAGTATGTCCACCACAAAGCCCACGTGACACAAGAAGAGATTGAAAGAAGAACGCCACGAATCAGTGATAGAACTACATCAATGAACCACAGCATCCTCACTATTCTTCCAAACTGTCCTGGATCCTGAGTATATTTTGTAACCTGAATGACGTTTAGTACACACACAAACATAATGTAATGTAAGTGTACAGATTATGGCCCTTGCCCCCAGTATGGCCCACCTCCCAAATCTCTTCAGCTTTCCGTTGGTGCTACTAGATGTCACCGTAAATGTTATCCTCATGACAAGAGAAAGCCTTTTTGCGTGATTCATTTGTTTGCGAGTGGCGGGAGAAGCAGCAGCTCCAGTTGAAGTGGCATATTGAGCAAGAAAATATTTGGCTGTTATTTTAACAAAGCAAGTAATGTTTCGTTTCAGTATCTATTGTTGAAAACCCAGTCAGTATAATGCATGGATAATGTAGCTATTTGAGCATACGCGAACATAAAATGTGTGTGACGCAATGTATTACATTGTGTAACTAGCAGGTGCCAGAGAAAGTAAAGAGGTCAAAAGTGCGCAATATGGCCCACCGCCATATTGGGCAAAATGAAGTCATAACTGTTTAAAATGAAAGAACTTAGTATTTAAAATGTTTGTACTGAACACTCATCATCATAATGTTTAGTAATTAAAACGAAAATAATGCCAGAAAGGTATCAATTTCAATACAAAGAATAAGAAGATTAAAACCAAAACAAAGCAAATCCCATCACGTTTAACACGACCAGAATTTCAGCAACTGCTTCTAATAGTCCTGAAGAACCAGCACTGAGTTGCTCCAAGTCTTGTGAAACTTGGTTTCGTTCCCTTTGTCAGTCAGGCAATGTTGCTGACATGCATGTTTGCGTATCGTAACGAAAATACATTCATGAAGAGTGTGTTGGAATCATCGCTAAAAATCACGGACCATTTCTTTGTCCCGCATGTGAGACGAGACGTTCTTATTTACTCATATTTTTTCTTCTTGTAAATTCAGAAATTTTGTACTAATACAATATTTTTGGTTTTGCAATATTATGTATGATTGTAATGTATATCTTTCAGTATATAGCATATATGAGTAATACAGGAAGATTACAAATCACTTTTACCATACACTCTTATTTTTTAGCGGTCCATATTAGGAACACCATGTTCCCAATATGGCCCACTGGCAACATTTTAGTTTTCAATTATTACATTTTTATACGTTATCTCTATGGAGCAGATTATTTTTTTTTCATTTGCCAAATAGTCTCCCAACTTGATTGTTCAGTCGATTCGCAAGGACAAATAGTCCTTTATAGTGAAAAAGTCAACAAAGTTAAGGTGGGTCATATTCGGATTCCCTACCTTACATAATTTGTTAAATGTATGATATGTTAAAAAGTTTTTTTTTAAGTGCCCATGAAGTATAAATACACATTGAAAGGGTTTATTTAATTGGAATTGTTTATTCAACATTTCTCATCCACATGTCGTTAACCACATTCACATAATGTTTGATGATTGTCCGATTGACCGTTTACCATCTAGAACCGGCCAAACAGCGAAACTATAATTATAAAGTATAACTACTTGATACTAAAACAAAAAATTGCTTTGCAGATGGAGTTCCCATTGCTTTTATTACGTCACTTTATAGGACATTCTATGCTCTTTCCAATGGCGCACGTCCCATATCTGCATCTGGTGTTCTTCCTGAGATGAAGGTCAATACCATGCAACATACAGTAAGAACAAAAAAGGGCTTTGTAGATAAAGTTCCAACCGAGAACCCGCTGTTTTTATTACATCATTCTATAGGAAATTTTCTTCTCTTTCCAATGGTGTAAATCTCATGTTTATTTTACACTTCTTCCTGACTTGACCCAAAGTACTTGAGAGGGAATAATCATTCAAATCTGGGATGGTCGAGCTGGAGGCATTAGGCGATTTGAGCTGGAATGACCGAACTGGGTTCAGTTAATAAATAATGGTAAATGTCCATACCGATCATTTTATACCTAGGCATAAGTAAGTGACTAATCTGATGATTAAATAGTGAAATGCATATTATGGTGATAGTAGAAAATAAGGATTCTGCCAGACTCCCACTTTTTTTACTGTTAAAAATGAGATAGAAATCCTGTAAAACTATATTTGAACACTGCTAATCCCCAAATTTTGACTTTAAACCCTCCAAACTTGATATTGTGGCAGACAGACAGATGGTCATAATAAACCAAAATATTATTGTTGTGAGGGAGGATACCGTGCCCATGTAACTTACCTTAAAAACGAAATAATTCAATAAAACAGATTCTTCGAAGGGACGCTGTGTAAGCGTTGGAACAGGAATCTCGTAGAAACAATGAGGGATGCAACGCAGTGACTCTCTGTACTACAACAACAGCAAAAAACAACAACTACTACTACTACTGCTACTACCATGTTTATTGGCGTCCTATTTTATATTATTATTTGTATTTTTGCACCCATATAATTACGATTCTTTTAAATTCAGGACTGGCGGCCCTACAGGCCGCTGTATATATATATTATTATCAGATCTATCAGAGATTTAACAAAGCAAAATGCGAAGGAAAAATAGGATAAACGCGTCATTTTATATTAAATTTTATTAAAGTTAATTGCTGGGATTATCTGCGTCACATCTTTTTAAATTCGTTTTTTAATTGTTGTTCATAGTTGGAGCTGATTGTTGAGATTATCCAGGGCTTTCACCAGATCGCGTAATGTGATGTGTCATCCTTCCAAATACTAGACACTCCCACTTTTTTTAAAAACAAAATATGTTAAAAATTGATAGAAACAATACAAAACCCTACTTACACTACCCCATTTTTAGTTGTACACCCCCAACCAAAATTCTTGGCAGAATCCCTGATACGATCAACGTCACGTATTTTTTACTTTCTTTTTGCCCTCCTAGAAACTCAACGGTTCAATTGATCAAGATGTACAAGTTTATGTGAAACCCTCATATCGTAAACTTTCATTTATGATACCATTCTGTGTGGACGTGGGGGGGGGGGATGCTCTTCGGGAAAATAGCTGGAAATACAGAGACAACCGAGCAGCTAATTCTTTTAAAGTTGAAGATTTTAAAGCATTATATAAAGAGTTTAATTACCAAATGGGCAATAGATGGACATCAAAACTTATTTATAAAAGATCATACAATCGCTTACATATAGTTACTCTTTTACTCTATTTTGATTAATTTTTTGGAAAATATTAATGATTAATCTTCTAAGTTTATTTAGAGTTACTCTCTTAAGCTTTGTTTTCTCTAATAAGAACATGGTTTCGAAGACTGCTGAAATTTTATTGAGATACTTTACCTTATAACCTTGGCTTAAACATCAGTTACATGTAGTCGTTAGTTATCATTTGAATAATTTTATGCGATACTTAACTCATGACTGATTTATTCTTAATGAGGCTAATTGAGAGCAGATAAATTGGGATTGAGTTTGTAATGGATGTTTCAAGAATAACTATAAGTTAAAATTAATTACATAGCAAAGGCATGAAGATACACTTTTCTTTTTTTTTGGGGGGGGGTCTCCTTAAATAAAGTTACAGAAGACTCCTTGTATGTTGACTACGAACATATTTAAGTACAACAAATAAGTTCCAAGACTGGGTATTTTTAGTACATACCACGCAGTGTTGCAAACTGTTAATATTTTACTGTGTGAAAAATAGAAAATATCGGTTTGTTTCTTATTTCAATACGCATCTAAAGACGTAAATATTTTTCTATTACATAATTATTTATGACTGAAAAGGGTACAATAGTAATATAGTAGAATAATAATAAATTAAAAACCACGCTCTTGTGCACTAAAATAGAAAATAATAGGAATTCTTAACTTCTAACAATTACATATATTATGAATACAACAGCATAGTTTGCTGATATTAAATAGGTGGCGTGAGTTTTGCGACCGTACATTTTGCGACCCGTGCACTTTGTGGTCCAAATTACAAGGGAACGTGAGTTTTGTGATCCTCAAAGCCGATTCATATTGACATGCCAATATGGAACCTGTTAGCATTAGTAACTAGATTGATACTTTCTTGTCTTTTAATAAACCTAGATGTAAGAAGATAATTGGATATTTCTGGTTAGGTCAAATTCATTTAGATTACCAGTTTCATTTTGGATGCGAGTTACTACTATTTGAGAGGCAAGGACATTTTTTGGGGGGTAAAGGCATTCCCTGTGTGATGTCCACGGATCGTGAACAGCGCATGGGGTGTGTAGAGGTAGTGATATATTTTCGTCCCACTGTGCGAAGTGAGGTGGGGTGCCCAGTCCTACGCTCGACCGCCTTTACCTTGTCGAGGTGCCCAGGAGTACCAAGGACACTCTGGTACTAAATTTGATAGGAAGCTGAGTGCACCTCAGAACGCCAGGCATGGGAACACTGCGAGAAAAGCCTCCAGCGTTCTGGACAGAATTTGAACCACCCGATTCGCACTTAGACGTGCTACGCCCTGAACCGCGGCGACTCGCAGTTCATTTTGGAATACATCGGAATTGATTACTTTTTCAATTTCATATATACATTGATGTGGTATCCCAAATTTCTACAGAATGTAACATAAAATCACGTCAGACACAGACACAATTCAATGCCGAGCGAGCGTGAGCGAGCGAAGGCAGGTTTGTTAAAGTCAGGATAGATTCTGGCGTTCTTCATTCTGTCCATGATTTTGGCTTCTTATTTAGTGTTTACTGTTTTTATTGCTCGTTTTGCAAGTGTGTACTGCATTTGGAAATTGAGATACTATTACTTCCTTTCGGAAGATGGTTCTTCTCGGAATTTAAACTGTCACTTTAGGTTAGGTTTGCGGAACCTCAGACTTGTAAGGGACCGACCGATGTTGCTGAATACGCGGTTAAGATGAAATATCATTAATAAGCTTAACTGTTTAAGACGTCACCGACTCTAAAATAAGCAGATGGGTCGCAAAACGAATGATTCAGTTCATTGGAGTCGTAAAGCGCAGATATTCTATAAGGTCGCGAAACGCACGGATTCATTAAATGTACTAAAATATAATTCCAGAAGAACATTATTTCACATTGGCGCCCCATGCTTTTATTTTTAATCAGATGAGTGAATTAAATTGACTTTCTATGGCGTTTAGAAACTTTCGGCTCAGGTTGGAAAGCGAATGCATGGAAGGAGTCGGCCATGACCTAACTTGAAGGTACCATCCTGGCATTTGGCTGGTATGATTGGGCAAGAATCCTGCAAAACCCCTCGGTTAGGATAGGCTGAGTATCAAACCGAGAACCTCTCGAAAGTGCAACCAACTATCAGCCAACTGAGTTACATGTTACAAGTTTAATTTATTTGCACCTTTTTAAGTCCATAATACTGTTTTTAAAAGAAAAAAAAAAGTTATTTTTATTAATATTATTATTGAATACCTATCTAATCACCTATAACTGCGAGGAAAAGTTTTGTTTCGGGGAAACTAAGAAGGTTGTTCAAATATAGATTTAGTGTACACATAAAATAGTATTTTAGGGGCAAAGAGAAATACCGTATTGTTTTACTTGCTTATGAGAAAGCAAAAATTCAATCAACCGGATCGCAAATAAAGAGATGCACCAAAATTTGTTTGTTTTACAAGAACTTAAATAATTCTTACAAAATTACGCCAAGAAGGGTCCAATTTTTTATCGAGTTCGCTAAAAGTAGAGTCCGTCTTTGACTTTGGGTATCTGCAATATACTGTATAAGTGATGATATTTAATTGAAGAAAAAAAAAACATTCTTGCAACATTGAACTAATATAATGTTGCAATCACAACATTAATTTCAAATGTAGATCAAATACTGTTTGGTTATTGCCATATCGTGCAAACTCAGTCTTAAGAAAAGCTACAATTGGTCGTTTTTCTGGCTCTGAGCAGTGGCGGATCCAGGATTTTTATGAGAAGATGGCTCAAATAAAATCGACCATAATATTTTCGATATTTTCCGTCTAAGTGCATTTCTAAGCATAAATTTACCATATTTTGTCTTATATTGCTAAGTTTTATCAAGGAATTTGACTCCGATGTCCCCAAAAATAGATATTTATAGATAAATTAGATTTGTTCGGAAACAAATCAAAGCTTCCTCTCAGATAATGTTGAAATAATGCTAACTCTAATCCTGTTTCGACAAAATGACCCCATGAAATTGATTTGGAGAATGTGTGAAACGAATGATGAGAAAATATTTTCTGTTCAAACAGTTGAAGGAACGAAAACCAAACGGTTTTATATTAGAAGTTACCGCTATGTTGGGAAATATTTTTGTGACCGTTTGGAAAATTTCGCAATGGTCCAAGAAGACTCTGAAATTGCTATGTCCAGAAAGAATAATTAGAAGAAGTTTCTACAGGTGGTAGTGTGTGTAGTACCGTAGTATAAAACGGCTCCGAGATCTAGTTAGGAAGAAGATGTTTCAAGAATTCTTGCAGGCTTGCGCCAACCATATTAAAGTTAATGAATATATACTTCGAGAGAGGAAAATAGTTGCAGAGTTTTGATTATACAATTTCATAACATCAAAACATTAGCTTTCAAATTTAAAAAGCCTCTACAAAACCACGAGCAGTCAAATTACAACTATAATCTCAAATATTTCGACTTCAAGGAATTGCTCAATTATCTCAACAGATTTAAATTATTGTAGCAATGGTGGAACTGTGTTTATTAGATGTAGTGTTTCTGTCTTTTTAACTTTTATTTTTCTTGAAATCTTTTTAATATCCCTTACGTTCAGTTTTCCAATCTTTTTCAAATCGCATAACCCCTGTAGCTAATAATTCATCTTTGTTCTTTGGTTTAATCCGCCACAAAATATGCAATAAAAATACGCATCATAATACAATAATAATCAACCAGTACGAGTAAATTATCCTGCTCCACACATTTTATACGTATTTACAAATAGTGTGACTGTTAATAACTTGATAACTACTTAATATATCTGAAAACTAATTTTATTATTGCATTAGTGAGACTTTTCTAGTCCAGATTGATATGTCACATGACCCCGTTCCTATTTGAAACACCTGATCGGAATCCAATATGGCGGATTTCAAGATGGCGGACATGTTCCTGTTGTAGCACCAAATACTTGCCACTTCTCACGTAACATCCCGATATTGTTTTGATTATTGTATTAGTGTGAAATTTAATAGAGTATCTTTTGAGTTTTGATTGACCCTTAGGGTCAACTGTGACCTTGGTTCAGTGGTAAGGGTTTACCGTTTAGCAGCTAAAGTTTGCCTTAATAGCTTCAGTGCAAAGAGGCAATTAATTTAATGTGCAGTTCCAGCAAATTCGTGTGTTCGCCTGTGGGTACCTTCCTTGTTAGCTCACATTTTTACTTGCAAATTTATGTTATTCCGGTGCTTTGTACTTTAATGAGTCTTCGTAATCTAATACGAACTATCTATTACCATAAGAAAGTTACTAAATACATTATTTCGTCTTTCAAAGTTTAACATTTAAGCAAATGTGAAGTTCCAAGAAGGTCGTAAATAAAATTTCCAGATATTTCTTTCGTTCTTTGCATCGTAAAATATGAGAACAGTACCAAAGTTACAAGACTTCCTTAATCTTCCGCATATTTACAACATGTCGTACGTTGTAATCATTTCAGACGGGATTACAAGAAGAAAAAAGAAATGTATTTTAACACTACTCGCTTCGGGCTTAGATTTACGTAAAGACAAAGTCACGTATTTTAGAAGCTTCAGTTCACTTTTCCCCTGCGAAAAGAAGAAAAAAAAATCGCTGACCTCGTTTCCAACAGAAAGGGAAAAAATAAATTGACAAATATCCCTGAATGATAAACAACGTGGATTTTGCGAGAGAAAAATCCCTCCTATATCTACATATCATGGAATGTAATCAAAATGGCAAATTTCCGACCGAGACGCCATCTTTTGTTGGTTTTATACCGTAACTTTTTTTCCTTCGTTTATCCCACTGGAAATTTCTTTACGACAGTCTTTCTAAAGTATCTTTTCTTTTCATCTATATCCCTCTTTGTTTTCTCTTATTTTACGTTAAAGAAAGGAAAAGGCGTGATTTTGAAGATAAATAAATGAAGATAAAAAAGGGATTTTTACCTTTCATTTTGTAAAGTTTCTGTAACGACAAAGTAATTGCTGATAAAATGAAAGAATGATTACAGCGACGCGTAGTGGTGAAGTTACAATGTAAAAAAAAGGTGGGGAAGGAAAAATGCATTAAAAAATTGTCCAATGAAGCTTTCAATCTGGATAAAGCTCTGGCAGTTCGCTTAGTTAGGCTTTGATCACAATTTACATTCTTCTTTTTCCTCTTCGTATGGGTGCACGTGTATGTGATGAAATCTGCGTGTGTGCCATCTATCGAGCAAACTGTAGAAACAAGAATTTTTTGATGGAGAATTATTTCTCCATACAATTTCTGCTTTTCTACAAAAGAAGTGATATAATTTGTTAACTTTCATTTGATACCCAACTAGAATAAATAAATTTATTGAGTAAAACGAAAATAAATAAACGTAATACTGTAGAGAGAAAAATTCGAGCGTATCCGATGACAACATACTGAAAACAGGGATTCCTCCAGGATTTTCATTTTGGGGAGTGTATAGTATAAACGCTAAAGTCTTAGATTTACGTAATATTATTTCAGGCTTGTTTCCAGATTAGGATATACAATGATCTTTTGATCGGCATTATTTGGTCTTAAGACCACCCCTCGAATATAAGTTTCATCTCCAGTATCTGAGAAATAAGCTCTAGAAAAAAACCTTATCAAGTAATTGGGTTAGAACCAGTACCCCGTCCTAAAGGATGACTACCGCCACTAGACCACGGAATTGTGTAAATTGAGAAGAAATGAAATGATTGTTATGAAATTATAATAAATTTGACGACTTGGGAAGAATTTGTATAAAACTTTTTAGGAATTGTTATTTAAAATTAAATCAGTTTAATCCTCTCTCTCTCTCTCTCTCGCTCGCTCGCTCGTTCTATCTATATGAAATTTGATTAAACTAAATATACGATTAAACTATGAGATTTGATGAAATTCTATCTGAGATATTCACCGCAAAATCTTTACCGGTTTGGCGGAAGCATAGACCCTGCGGTCCGTGCACCCGCGTGCCGCGATTATGTCTCAAAGATAACTGGCTCATCCAGTTTTTTTTTAGTTTTGTCAGATGCACTTATGAAGTCAAAACTTCGCCATTTTGAATAAACATCATTTATTAGTATTTTGTCCCAGCGCCGGAAGCGTTACGGAAGTTTTTGTTTTAAAGTGCTTTATGGTTAAGGTAGGAACTGTTACAGTTTAGAGAACATGGATCTACTACATATAAACATAAATTATTACTGAACCAATAAAACCTTAGGATATTTTTTCAATGAACCAGTTTATTGTTGAACTTATTTGTTGTACAGTAATTGTTAACGTCTTGAACGAGCTGACAAGAACAGGACCTACAGTTTAGAGTTAAAATGGACTCCAAACAATATGTTCACATTCCGCCAGGTTTGAACTCAAGACACGTGCATATAAAGTGAACATTATGGACTTGTACGTAGCAAAATAGGATGCGAAAGCTAAGAGTGTTTTATCGATGAGATTGAGATCTTAAATTGCACATGGCGAGTAATGCAGAATTTGTGAATCAAGAGTTTGATAATGACGTAATATCATGTCTCCTGTGGTCATCTTTTCAAATGTAATTTTATTGATATAAGCTTCATCTAGAGAAGATATGTAACTGGTTGAGGAATGAAGCCATGCAGCTTAGCGAGGAGTTTTATTATTGTCTACTGTGTAACAGGAATTAATGAAGAATGACATTTTAAAATGAGAAATTCCCTCCATCCAAAGTCCTTCACAAATTTTGCTCTAATACAATCTTTAGATAGAACGTGGATTGTGATTTGTTAATCCCATACACCTTACGTCATTATTTATCCCGATATTACGTCATTCGTCACGATTTGGCTACCTCTATACCTCAGAAACTACATATCTTTGTACATTTCTTCAAACTACCTTTTTATCTTGTTTTGATATGAGGAATGCAGTTTTAATTTCTGACTGTTTTTTAGAATGCTGCGTATAATCTGACTTCTGAATTTTGGACATCTCTCTAAGTTGCTCACATTGGAAAGGAGCCAAATGTGTCTACATTAGAGTGGTTTTAGTGTATTTAAGTAACCAATTAAAGACGAAAAGCAACAAAAAATTATAGATCCTGAGTGTTAATTAGGCTACACAAAAATGCAAGAGGAAAAAAATCAAGAAGACAAGAAACGAAAATAGGATACAATGTCAGTAATTTCTTGTCGCCTTGCAACCCTGTGTGTAGAAAGACATTTTCAGCATTCCTTGTCTGTCTTCTTCATCATTTTTATTGTTGTTTTCTTGTCTTGGTCTGATTCCAGATAATGTTGTTTGAAACAGTAAAAAGATGACTTTTTTTCTTCTTAAAAGCGACGAAAGATCTCCTTTGGATTGCTACTCGTACAAAGACAAACTTTTCGTTTTAAAAAGAAATTTCTTCATTTAGACACGAACTAAGTTTTCTTTTTTACTCATACCTGCGCGCACGTGTTGGGTTGAAATTCTATATATGTGTATGGAATGGAGATCTTTTTTTGGCCTATTCTAAAAGGAACATAGTTTGTCGCTAAAGAAGAACAGAACATTTCTTTTCCTCCTCGGTTCACAGATTGTTTCAAGCGTAGCGTATCTGGATAATTCTTTTTTTTTTCTACTTCCCGACCCTGAGAGCAATTTTAATGATATGTGACAATTGACATTGTTTGGCTTGTTTCAGAAGGGGGGAAAAGCAAAAGAGAGAAGGAATCTATTTTTTCCTTCCTTTGGTTCTTTGTTCTGTTGTGTTGTTTATATTTACGTGTAGAGTTCAGAAGATTAAGGGGAAAGAGAGACAGATATATATAGAGAGAGATAGGAAACAAATATAGATAGAAATTATACACCGAGAGAAAGAGGAAGAGAAAGATAAGAAAGAACGGGAGAGAGAAAGTGAAAGAAAGAAAGGTAAAGAATGAATTAAAGAAGGAAGGTAAAGAAAGAAAGAGAGAGAAAGAATGAAAGAAAGGTAAAGAAAGAAAGAGATAAAGAAAGAAAGAAAGATACAGAAAGAAAGAAAGATAAAAAATGAAAGAAAGGTATAGAAAGAAAGAGAGATAAAGAATGAAAGAAAAGTAAAGAAAGAAACATAAAGAATGAAAGAAAGGCAAAGAAAAGGAAAGACATGGAGAAAAAGGAGAGTAGAAAAGATGAAGAAAAAGAGAGTAGAAAATCCGAAGAGAAAAGAGAGTAGAAAAGATGAAGAAAAAGAGTAGAAAAGATGTAGAAAAAAGAAAGTAGAAAAGATAAAGAAAAAGAGAGTAGAAAATATGAAGAAAAAGAGAGTAGAAAAGATGAAGAAAAAAGAGAGTAGAAAAGATGAACAAAAAGAGAGTAGAAAAAAGAGAGTAGAAAAGATGAAAAAATAGTAGAATAGATTAAGAAAAAGAGAGTAGAAAATAGGAAGAAAAAAGAGAGTAGAAAATAGGAAGAAAAAAGAGAGTAGAAAATAGGAAGAAAAAAGAGAGTAGAAAAGATGAAAAAAAGAGAGTAGAAAAGATGAAAAAAATAGTAGAATAGATGAAGAAAAAGAGAGTAGAAAAGGTGAAGAAAAAAGAGAGTAGAAAAGATGAAGAAAAAGAGAGTAGAAAAGATGTAGAAAAAGAGAGTAGAAAAGGTGAAGAAAAAGAGAGTAGAAAATAGGAAGAAAAAAGAGAGTAGAAAATAGGAAGAAAAAGAGAGTAGAAAAGATGAAGAAAAAGAGAGTAGAAGAGTTGAAGAAAAAAGAGAGTAGAAAAGGTGAAGAAAAAA
>JAGDQP010001137.1:90124-101327 GCA_022664845.1 Lepisma saccharinum | reverse complement strand
AAGAAAAAGAGAGTAGAAAATAGGAAGAAAAAGAGAGTAGAAAAGATAAAGAAAAAATAGAGTAGAAAAAGTGAAGAAAAAGAGTAGAAAAGATGAAGAAAAAGAGAGTAGAAAAGGTGATGAAAAAGAGTAGAAAAGATGAAGAAAAAAGAGAGTAGAAAATAGGAAGAAAAAAGAGAGTAGAAAATAGGAAGAAAAAAGAGAGTAGAAAATAGGAAGAAAAAGAGAGTAGAAAAAGAGAGTAGAAAAGATGAAAAAATAGTAGAATAGATTAAGAAAAAGAGAGTAGAAAAGATGAAGAAAAAGAGAGTAGAAAAGATGAAGAAAAAAGAGAGTAGAAAAGGTGAAGAAAGGAGTAGAAAAGATGAAGAAAAAAGAGAGTAGAAAAGGTGAAGAAAAAGAAAGAGAATACATAAAGAAAAGTAAAGAAGAAAAAAGAAAGAGATGAAGAAAGAAATTGAAATATTGTTTTATACAATTTAGTGCATTGCTTTAAAGAAAGATTTTTTTTAAATTTACGAACTAATTTTGACAGCTACGATAACAACAGTCATCTTTATAAACAAAATAAATTTATATTCAAAAATAACTGAAAGATGTCTCTTAAAGCGTTTCGTAAAAGTGTATTTGTAATCTCTATGTACTTGCTTTCTCTTTTCAAATATTTCTCTTTTACTTTTTGCTAGGAAAAAAAAAATTCCAACATTTTACAAAATTGAAGGAAAATAAAACATCTTCATGGCAGATATATCCATATATGGAGAACAGCTGCTACTTTTCAACGTCAGTTTGGCAGATAAGAGTCCCACGAAAAAAAAAAACTTTTCTCAAAATTAGCTTTTCGATATAAAAAGAACCATAAGCGCTCAGAGTTATTGACTACGTTCGAAATATACAAAATATATGGATCAAAACAGAGAGATGAGGGACTTTAACACGAAAAATGATTTTTTTTTCGCAACGTGAATTATGATACAATTTTTGTACGATGGGCCTCGTGAAGTAACATTTATCAAAAATGTGCCCCCAGATCGGAAGAAGCCCTCTTTAAATATTGATATACTCGTACATTTGAAAGGAAAACTAGCCACGTATTAAGCTTCCTGCATGTACAGTATGAATATGGAAGAACTACTTTCATCGTCACTGCAATGAAAAGTGCAGTTTCCTTACATTTTAAAAACATCAGCTCCACTTTAGATACCACCCCAAATCGGTCAATCAGTGACAATATGTACATCAGGATAGTTTAATATAGTTGTCAGGTTAGAAAAACGTCATGTAAAGTCTAGTTCCGAGTTCTGTAGCCGCGAGGGAGGAGGTCGTAGCGTGGTCATGGGTGGGAAGATACTTTTAATAGCCAATGCGAGGTGGTAGTGAAAGCGCGAGTTGTCGCTGATTATTTGTGCATTTCCCACTTCACCCCGCGCGCTAGTTAAGACCCCTATCAGAGGTCTACAGAACTCGGAACTATACATTAGGTGTCATAAATCATCTTTCATTTTCGTTTCTAGGTTAGGTTAATGGTCCATCAGATTGCGTACGGTCATTACGCTATCCGGGTGAGAATCTAAAGTAAATCCGAGACGGTGATTGCATGTTTCAAAATAATAATCTGTAGTGCTCGTTTTGTCTCACCCAAGGGTTCCGCCAGGATTTTCAGTTTGGGGGTGGTGGTGTAAAGTCAAAATTGGGAAGGTGTAAGTGGAATTTTACATGGTTTCAATCGGTTTTTAGATTGTAATTTTTTTTTAAGTTGTGGGGGTTGCTCTCAAGGATTTGGGGTGACACCCGTACAAGGGAGGTCTGGCGAAATCACTGCCTCTTAATCAATTGCAGTGTATATTAATAAGCGATCTTAGTAGCCTAGTAAAGAACTCAAATAACTTGGTAGGGCGGTAGCAAAACTTAGGTAATCTCGTAAGGACCCCATACTTTTTTTTTAAAAAAAAAAAGAAAGAAAGATTTTTTACAGTTACGTGTTTCAGGAAATCGGTGGAAGTGCTGAAATGTGGAACAGGGGTGAAGCAATTATCGCACATATATGATTTATATATCTTTCGAGTATGCTTCACAAGCCAAATTTCAACATACGGATTTCGACCACTTTTGGCCAACCACTTCCGGCACAGACATAGTGATGGAATCTGGAACGGAGGTGAAGCACTCATAACAAATATGGTAAAACTAACTAACTCTATGGTTTACGGAACTCACAAGTTTATCGCCGCAGTAAAAATTGTACTCCATTTGATTCTATCCTGGGCAAGATCAAGCAAGTTTTCATCACGAACACCTACTTCTCGAAGATCCTTTCTAATATTGAGTTCTCTATACGCTGCTGCTGTGCGAACGATGTAATGCGACAAGGGGGTGCCATGTATCATGATATAGCACCCTAGACCATAGTAGAGCCTCCACCATGTTTGATAGTTGAATGGAGACCGTCCACATCGTATGCTTGAGGGTGTTCGCAAGAAAAGCACGCGTCCAGTGGTGGGGAAGAGGGTAGAGGGTGACTTGTCCGACCACACGGCCCGTTGCCAGTACTCCAACGTTCTGTTTTTGTGGGCATTGCACCACGCACGTCGCCTTTGAGCGTTCTTGTCTGTTATTAAAGACTTGGGAATAACAACACGTCCAAAGATACCAATTTTATGTAGTTCCCGCCTCACTGTTCTGGATGACACTGGGGCGTTTAGGTGTTTATTACGTTCTGTAGTCACTTTCTCGACCGTTGTTTTCTTCTGCGACGTCACAATCGGGTTCGGCGGTCCCTATCCTGCAGCTTCGTCTTTCTATCACAATTCTGCTTCACCGACCCTGTTTTATCGTGCACTGTGTATTCGGGCATGACTTTCGAGACCGTGACTTGTGTTACATTGCTCACTGATGCTTCAGCTAGACGGACACCCACAGTTAGACGAAGTCACACATACTTGTCACTCACCACACCTGCCCAACGTCCACAATCACAATGTTAGCATCCTACCTATAACAAACAAGAGACGGTTGTTTTACGCGGTACTCAGTGTTACCAAGCATATCCCACTTTTGAAAAGTGTATCCATTATTTTGTCCAACACCTGTAGGTGACGATATAATCCTCGCTATGAACCTACGAAATAATTAAGCCTTTGATCTAATCCAAGCGGAAAGACATTTCAATTTTTGTTTTCGCTTGATAACCAACAGAAAAGGAAACAAAACCATGGAAATTTCCTCATGCAACGAAGGTTTTCTAGAACAGTCATTGTCAACTGGACGCTATATGACGTAACAGTTTGGTTCTGCCATTCTCAGCAGCATGGTAGCCAGATATGGAACAGAGCAGAAACAAAGTGACTCATTGAAGCCATAAATCTACATTTCGAAAGCACATTCGACGCTCCACATTATCTATGCTCATTTGCTTTCAATATTACTCCGCGTCATTTCTTCTAAAGGGAAAACATGCTCCAATGTCATACAGAAACCAACTAGAAAAGGTTGTTCTAGAACTGTCATCAATCTCACGAGACATATGTCGTAATAGGAGTGACTAGAATTTATACTTTGGTAATTACCTGAAGAGTTTCCCTGAAGTAAGTGTGTCTCTCGCTCTGTGTGTGTGTGTGTGTGTGTGAGAGAGAGAGAGAGAGAGAGAGAGAGAGAGAGATCATGCCTTGTAACTTAACGGCACTTACGGAGCTTAAGCCGTAATAGCCTCTACAATAGACTAATATAAACTAAAATGAATTTATTTTGTGTGAGTTGCAATATGTTGAAAAAGTGGAAATTCGAAATTTGAAACTGGGGTGTATCTAAATGACAGCTAACAGTTCTCAACAGTCGTAGTAGAAACTTGTGAAAATTCTAGATCCGCCTGGACAGGAGATAGACAACAGCTATATATCACTAAATAATAGAGAGTCTTAGACTTCGCTAACATCTTTCAATAAAGGTAGACTTTCAACCAAGACAGACACCATAAAAAAGATACAACACAACTTACCTAACATCAAGGCTATAGATAGTTCCATTTACGACTACAGACAAATCTTCTACAAGTAGACCACAACTTTAGATCGCTTCTTTAATAACGAAACCCCGAAAATACTTAGACCTCATTTCTTGAACATATAATTTATTCAGCCTACATTCGACGCAACTATAGTCGATCATCATGCAACGTCTTTCAATACACATTATTCTAAAAATACATATAAGTCTGTTGGCAAATCTACACAACACAGTATTTATATATTCTGTACTGTACACTCAAAGCTAAGTTTTCATTCAACAAGAGGTATTACTACGCAAAAAAACAATAGAACATCGTTTTGGGTCGTTTCTCTCCACTTCTTTTTTTACTTGGTTAATATTTCATCAAAACATTTTCCACCACTGCAGTTGCAAAAATTAAATTTTGAAAAAGAAAACATACACATTTTTTTTTCGCTTAATCTTATAATCCGTTTACCCTAAAAAATCGTTTTACAAAATAAATCGTTTAACCTGATAAGTGAAAAGGAAATGAAAACAAAAAAGGAAAATAATAGAATATATTAACAAGTCTGTTTAAAATTTGAAATTGAATTTTTTTTCTTATTTTCTTTTTTTTTCGTATATATATATAATGCAAGACCTTCTTCTAAGGGGGGGGGGGGAAATTAGTTTCAATTTCTATTCGAACCGGAAAGAGACAGAAAGAGAGTGTTGATAGGGGATTTGTTTTTTAAAAAAAGAAAGAAAAAATTTTACGATGGGGAAAAGGTAAGTGAATAAAAGAAGGGAAAATTCAGGACAAAAATAGAGAGCTTACGTTTGTCAAACTACTTCAGATAAAGAAAACGAAAAAAAGAAATAAAAAAAAACCTGAAATATTTTTGAACCAAAAAGTTTCATCTCGGTTAAAATACTTTTCTGGATTTTTTTCTGAAAAAAAAAACTCCTTCAATTTCTTCACAGTCTCATCACATCTGGGTACTTCTGACTAACACTTGCTCTTAAAGAAAAATAACTCTCTCTCTCTCTCTCTCTCTTGTTAGAATAAAGTGTCTGCTATGCTTAAGTCTGTCTCTCTCGTTCATTTTGCTATATCTCCACCGAATTGCAAAATTTTCAACGGGAAAAATTTCCACATTTGTCCTTATTTCTTCACCGAGTTCGTAGTAAGAAAGAAAGTGTTCAAAAGAAAGATAGGCTGCGAAAAGCGAGACAAAATGCAAAGAGAGAAAAAGGGAAGAAGGTTTTATGATATTACTAGGGGTCAGCGTAAACCACAACGAACTTGCAAAGAAATAGGACTCTTTCTCTCGCCTTCAATACGAGAAGAGAAATGAAAAAAAAAAAGAAAGAGGATTGTGGTTAGAATACGAATGAACTACCCCCGAAGAGAAGCAAAACTATTCTGATGCTAGCGGATACAGGAGGGGGTGCTGGGGATCGGGAGGGGGGTTAAAAATTGAATTCCAGTTCTGCTTCCTTCCCGCAAGTATCCTGTATTGGCAGCAACCAACGCTGCACGCACGACACACATGACACGTTTCTTTTTCACCCAACTTTTTCTCATATTGTTTTTTTTTCTCTTCACCCCCTTTTTTTTCTCTCGCTACTGTTCTGACGTCACTGGATGAAATATGGGTGCTGAAATTGCGATCATTGAGTTTAAATTCCGTAATTCAAGACACATATATATTATTTTTTTCCGTTCATTTTCTAACGGACTTCTTTTGTTTTCTTTCTAACTGTCTTTATTTTTCGTTATAGAGAAAAGGAAATGTTCGCTATACGAGAAATTTGTTCTTGATTTGTTTGTTTAGGTCGATTTTTTGAAGGTCCGGAAGGAGAACAAAGCCTTGAATGAGCATGGAATCAAAACTAAAGAAGTGCTTGTTGGTATGGCTAAGATGTATTGTTTTAATATGTGCTTAAATTTCATGCTAAAAGTAAAAGAAATATAGCAAACGCACTGAGACTAAGTACTCTTTGCTTTCAACGGAACGTAAAGTAAAATGGCAACAATGATGTTGTCTTGTAAGATTGAAATGTCGATTAAACATCAACTCAAACGTCACTAGTAATATTGCTTAAGGATAACAGCCTGGAACTGTTTATATCTATTTCACTAATGACGTCACGAACGGAATCATAAATTAATAGTCCACAGAATCCAAGGGATACAAATGGCAATAGACGTGTGACTAATTGAAACTTTAACATTTTATACTTCTTCATAATCATATCCAGTTTGAAAGTAATTGGTTTAACCATTCTAATATGATAATCGAACATAGCTTCTAGGAAATGTCTTGTTACCATGGAAAGGATTATTAGTTTAACATTATCCCGGTAACGTGTCTTAGATGTTCATAGATCTTCCAGCAGTGTAGGGAGGAGTCCATGCACTGGCTTCACACAGTGGATAGTTGGAAATAACTTATCTAGAGCATAGTTTCATGTCCCCTCGCTCATCATCTTATGGTACTAAGATAACGAAACGACACTGTTATTTTATACAAAAACACACAATTCGAAAAACACAAGATTTAAAAAAAATATATCTTAACAATTTTTGTAAATCTAAAATGAAAATCATGAAACAGTTGTTAAATGATTTAAATCATGAGATTTCCGCGAGAGAGAGAGAGAGAGAGAGAGAGGAAAAACAATGGTTCTCGGTTTGAGCAGCGGAAAAAATATATTTCCGTTTATTTTTTTGTTTCTAATGTTTTTATAACCTTCACCTCCCGTTGCTGGAGTCTTCGTCGCTCAGGCGGTAGCGCCTCTGACTATACGAATCGGGTGACCCGGGTTCAAATCCTGGACAGGACGCTGGAGACTTTTCTCGCAGTGTTCCCATGCCTGTCGCTCCAATGTTCACCCAGCCTTCTATCAAATTGTGTACCAAAGTGTCCTTGGTATTCCTGGTCCCTTTGGGAAGGTAAAGTCGAGCGTTGGACTGATCACCCCATTTCACTTCGTATCGTAGGTTGGAGAATATGTGGAGCGTTACCTCCACATCCCCCATACGTGCGTATCGCACAGGGGATATCTTTACCGTTTACATCTCCCATTGCTAAATTCGCACGTGGAAAACACAGGTTCACATAAAGTTAGTGGCGAACATGAGAAATGCTTTCAATTTTGTGCAAGTGGATAGGCCACCCATTCGCTACAGCGTCATTGGTGGTTGCATACATGTTAAGGGGAAATTACAGCGATTCAATTTGATGTTTCCTGGAGAGTAAACTGTTTGCAAATCGTAGTGAAACAAGAGAAAATCGTTGTTGTCAAGTTAAACAGATGTAGTGTATGTGTACACCAACAGTCTTCTACATCCAGTGTACATCAGAGTCAATGTTGTACTTGGAAAGTGAACTATCCCTCAACTGACAATATTCTGGGAAGGGCAATTATCAATTACAGTGTTGAGTTGACCTTTCCTCTTTTCTCATTGTCTCTCTCAAGGTATGTAGGAAATTGATGGGTTTATTGAAAGAAGAACATATGTCACATATTAGAAAATGTGGGGATAATACACTGAAAATAAAAGACACGTCGTGTAAATTTTGCATAGAGTTCTTGCACGACTGGAAGGAGTCGAATTTCGATCACGCCTGTGGGAATCTGTTAATACTTATGCCATACGATAAAATATGGTGACTAATAATATTTCTTTTGCAGCAAAATACATAAGATTTTTGTTTTCGTTCATGAGAGCACCAATGTGTAATATCGCAATCCTGCAAGGAAACAAGAGGTGATGACGTCATGGCAAAAAACTTGTCTTGCTTTTGTTCTATGTTGTGACCTTGACCGTGAGCAACTACGTCATTGCTCCACCTGTTTGGTGTATGTAGGCGTACGTTGAAAGTAATTTTCAACCAACTCAAATATATTTACAGCTATCCAGCTGAATTTGCCTTCCTGCTCTTATGCAAGAACGAAGAAAATAATGTACAGTAGCAGGGGGTGGGGGGCGTTTTATGAAAATCTGCAATTTCGGCCAACAAGGCCTGGAGTGGTGGTGCAGAGATATGAAGAAACGGGATTTAAGAGTGCATTCGAAATTAGTCATGTTTTAAACTGAGGGAGCATTTTATAATGAATATGTGTGAAGGATGCTGGTAATTCCGAACATTATGGAATTGAAATTTGGATTCTGGAATCGGAATACTAATTTTTGGTTATTTTTGGAAATGTCCGAAAGTCAGAATTTGGGAATACCAGAATTCCGGGAATTTGGAATTTCGGAGAAACTAAGGAATATCAGATTTCTGTCATTTTCAGAATATCATAATTTTGAAATTTTAGGAATTTCGAAATGTTGGGATCACTTTAAAACATCTTCCTACTCCACCTGTTCTCTTCACTGGCAATCTGGAAACAATTAAGAATCAGATAGATGGTTACAGGGATTACAGACAATTATGATTACAGACACTTACCCCACAGTGGTTCTTTCCAAGTTGTAAGTGATATATGTACCAAGTTTGGTTGAAATTGATCCAGGTGTTCCAGAGTTATGCTGGAACATACATATCTTTTTCGATATGACAAAGGGGCGTAAGCGACAAAGACATTTTTTACACCAGAGCATATATATTCATGTGGTTGAATACCATAATAATTATGATTTATTTCTACGAGCTTATGAGTACATTTTAGAAGACACAACCACTGATTAGTAATTTAAATTCCTTGAAAGAGTTTACATAATATAATGTTTTTTCTTCATGAAATTCCGTTCTATCGGAACCAGAACTAACTAAAGATTATAGTGTTGAAAAACATACGCATAATATAAAAAAAACCTTGATTATAATGTGCTTGATTATGATTGAGGAGTGATGATGATAATTGATAATAGTAATGATTGATTATTGTATAAATTAAGGTATTGGAATGAGTTATTTGACATGGCAAAGTTAAGGCTGATAGCCTTATTGATGGCGATGAACGATTCGTAACGGTTAATGATATATCTCATGCTTGATGAAGATCAATCATAACTGTGATAATTTATAATTGATTATAGCTTGAGCCAAAGTTGCCTAAAGGTCTTAAAAATTATATTCAAATTCATAATTGACTATGATTGAATGATTTGATGATTATTTGATTAATGATAATATTAACTGATGATGCTTGATGAAGAGTAATCAATGGTTATGATAATATTCGATTATAATCAGTTTTAATTGATTAGTGTTTGTTGGTTAATCATTCTTGATTCTTAGAGGAGGGCAAAGGTGTATTTTAAATTCGTTTTTTATGTGGTGTTATTTATTTTCGACCAGGCAGAAAAAACATTCAAAATTAAATGTATCTTTTTGTATTCATATAAAAATCTGAAATTAGAAGTTACGTCTAGTAACATTCAAAACCCCACCCTATACTTCGGTACCAACCACGGACACAATCAAGCAGATACCGAACGCAGGCTTAGTGGTAGAGCGTTGGCTAAGCATTCGGGAGGACGTGGGTTTAATCCAAGCAGCCGACCATCCTGACTGAGGTTTTGCCAGGGTTTTTTCCTCAATCATACCAGGAAAATGTCGGTATGGTACGTTCAGCTTAGGCCCTGGTCAACACCTTCCTATATCCTTTTCCCTCCTCTATCTCAGTCTGAGCCTTAGATGCCTAAAGGCCATAAATCATTTCAATTTCAATTGCAATTAAGCACAGCGACAAGTTGTAAGTAATCCCGTAAAACAACATTTTTGGACTGTAATTTCAGAAAGTAAGTTTGTAGGTAGAAGATAATCGCTTTATTCGTATAAAAAAAATCAAAGAAATCGTGTAAAAATGTTGAAAATCGTTTAATTCGCGAATTCAGTTCTAGGTAATTTGCTACTTACGCTGCAGTACTCGACCTATAGTCATGTTATTTCTTAGAAATTCCAACATTTGCGTTATTTGCACATGTGAATTTTGCCTGCCTCTTGTGATGATCAATAATTGTGCATGATGATTTAGAATTAAGGATGATAATTGAGGATCGATGATGATAATCGATGACAGTTAATTATTGATGATAAAGTCATGATGAAAATAATAATAATGTAGATTGACGATGTAACTTGATAATGATTATTTATAATTGAAGCTAAAAATAGAAGGTTAGTAATACGTTAAATATCAAATGAAGATTCTGTCAGACTGATCTAGTACTGTCGTCACATGTTGAGGGGAAAGTATTTTTTGAGCGATCGAAGATAGACTGCTCAATTCACTTACTGTCTGAAATGCCCAAAGAGACATAAACTACTAAACATATGAGAAAGTAATTATCGAATTTCAGTGAATTAAACTGTTAAACGATTGAAAAGTTACATGTCCTCTTTTACAACCATTATCTTCCTTCACAGTAGCGCAGATGATCTAAATCTCCGAGAACATTTTTAAGTAATAAGCAGTGAACTAATAGATTGTAAAACATTTGGTACGACAAACAGTGTGATTACTAATTCTACAGGATCATTTTCATCTCCACCATTTAAACAGTATCATCCATCTTCTCTCCTTGTCTTTGTGTTGTATCATTTCTCCATATTTCTTGCTCGAATCTGCCAATTACCAGCCCCCCCTCTTTTGTTCTCAAATTCCACCCCCGCCCCTCTTTCTCCCTTTTCGTATTGTGCAAGCAGCGATTAAGATCCATTACAATGGGATTGGCTTTATTTGACCCCGATTCTACTTCTGTCTCCCTCTCCCTTTTTATTGGATCTCATTACGAGATAGTTCGTGCATCTCCGGTAGAGTGCAGCACAAGTTTCTTCTCTGTCTCGGCAACAACTTTCTCATTCACAGCACGTAACTTGGTGGGTGGGTGGAAGGCAAGCAAGCAAAAAAAAGACGCCGAATAAGGATGACATTGTTGCCATCTTATATCGTTCTCATAGAAAAGCGTGTTATAACAATTTTGACACTACAATAGCCTGCATTCAACCGACGTCTGATAAGCTTGAAGCGTGAATTTTTAATGGCCTAGCTTTGTCAAACGACTATTATTCGCCAGGAAGACCTATCGTCTTCCTACTGTGATACAGCTTGTTAGCAAGAAGATACGGTTCTACTCGAGAAAACTTCTTGTTCTTTCTTTCTTTCTTTTTTCTTTGAAGCTTCTGCAAGTACGTCTCGCAGATAACAAAGAAGGATTACTTTTACTCCAAAGAAAAAAAAATGTTCTAAATAATTTAAAAATAAATGCTTCTGT
>JAGDQP010001137.1:67083-90024 GCA_022664845.1 Lepisma saccharinum | reverse complement strand
ATTCTCATTATTATTATTATTATTATTATTATTATTATTATTATTATTATTATTATTATTATTATTATTATTATTATTATTATTATTATTATTATTATTTTGTAAAGTATGTTTTAATTGAAAGTTTATTTGTCTGTTTACATTAAATTTATGTTTTTGAGAAGCAGTAACTTCATTGGGAGTTATCTAATGCAGTAGTTCTAAAACTGTGTTCCGTGATGCGTGTGAAGGTGTTCCGTGATAGTCTCTGTGACCTTGGTGGCATTACAATATAAAAGTTTCTTATCTATGTTGGAAGAGGATGAATGAATTTTAATCGTAGGACCTTTATATATACAGCGTGTTCATAAAATAATGGTGAAAGCTTCGGGAGGTGATAAATTACGGGTACATCAAACCAACAGAAAAAGAGTTATTTTTGAAGAAATTCCGAAATCTGATTAGTTTTGTAGCTACAGGCGCTCAAAGTTATGGCGACATCGTTACAAATGACGTCATTTCTCGACAGATAATGGCCTAAGCGGTGTCGGTTTAACAAATCACACTAACAAATACAGCTATTTCAGTTATGTTTATGATTGGCGAATACAGCTTAGAGAGGGGGGCGTTCTACACTTGCCCTATTAAAACCATTTAATTCCTTGATTCCTAGGCTGCGAAACCTATCTATGAGGCACTCCCTGAATCAAAAATATTATTGGAAAAAAATATTTTTTTTATATATATTTTCACAGGTCGTATTTTGCTTTTTGATTCTTTATGGAACTTTATAGAGAAATTTTGGGTATTATGGAGTCTCTCTTTTTAATGACGTCATTATTGGCGTATTAATATTTGAAAAAAAAGAATGGTTAACGCATGCATACCTTGGATATTTAAGATTGTGTACTTATAATGAAAATTGATAAACAGTTACGATTATGGAAATTATTGTATCATTTATAAAAATGTAAATTTAGAGAGTAATATGGAATAGTCGGGTAATATGAGATACTTAACTTTTGTGAAATAAAGTAGAACTTCAATGGCATAAGAATACAAGAAAAAAAAAGTTGTTAGTGTTCTAAAACTATCGAAACACATTTTTATATGTGAAGCTTATTATCAAAATATCCCTTGTCTACAAAAATGTAAAATTAAGATATTGGCATGATTTAGTTCATTTTATGATTTTCTAATATATTAGTAAAGTTTAATGAATCCAGAACGCCTGTAAAATCATTTAATTATCAAAAGAAATAAGTGTATAGAAACAGTAATTAACAGTAAAAATTGAATATATTTTATCTTTCCCAATTTCTTTTTTTTATCCAAAAATGGAAAGACGTGGTAAACTAAAACTTTTTGTACTATTTCTAAGATATTCATGGGTGCAGATTTTACCTATCATTGAAAAATAAGAAGTGTATGACAAGTGGTTTTTCTTGATTTCCCAACATTTATGGCTTTTGGACAAGAGACGTTTTGATAATAGTTATGTAAGAGTCACACACGTACTTTATTTTTTTTCTGTACCTGCACAGTAAACAACATAAGCACTGTATGCACATTTCTCCTCTGAAATCGTCAGAATTATGTTGCCCTGACGAAACAAGCACTCAGCATCATTGTCGCTTAAAATCGTCTTAGATAAAAAATGCAAGTTGTAATGGTGTAGCAGTATCTGACCCATACTGCGGACTACAACTATTAGATATTAAATATTAAGTCACTACTAACCATACTATACGGTACATGGAATCAAAGCAGCCGTATCTCCGGAACACTAGAAGGCAAATGAGGACATTGTGCATTTCGGCCAATTATTTCCGAACAACCTGGCGCCGAACATTAGTAACAGACAATTATAAACCGTATCGAATTGTCAGATGGCAGCACAAAACAGTTCTTTTTTTGTACTATTAAGAGTAAGCGGAGTAGAACATTATTAATGTTCTTTGGTGCCACTATATTCAAACTTTTTAGCCGTTCCAGACGTTTCTTACACCCTACAATTTGTAAAGTGAATAAAAAGTGCCGAATACACGAAATTGTTTACTCGCGAGTAAAGTATTTTGTCACCTGAGATAAATAAAAGTTTTCTTTTACTCTTCTTATGCCGATTCAGAGTTTACTTGTAAGATACCTACTTTTATTTACTTTTATTTAAGTAAATGATATTAAGTTCCGAGCATTTACTTACCACAGAAGCACTTACTTTTAAAGAACAAAATCTCCTGATTCTTCATTTAATTCCAAGTATTTACTTAAAAACAGGCAAGTATAAGCACTCGTTTTTATTCACTTCACTCAATGTGTCATAAAAAAACAAATTTGAATCGTCAATAAACAGATTAGTATCTACCAGGGTTCAATCTAGGTATTGTTCAACAAACTGTAAATACAATGTTTTGAAACGAAATCCATGTTCAAGCGTTTTCAGTTCACTCTTTAAAAAAAAGATGCATCTTTTTTTTTCTTTATTTATTTCTTGAGTACATGTTCGTTCACAGATTGTTTTTTACTTTTCACCGTTTCTCCTTTCATTTTGTTCACTTTTTGTTTCCGGTGCTTCTTTTAAAATGATTTGTTACCGTGAACTTAACTACAGTTTGGTTCCATTTCTCTTCGGTTCAAAACTATAAATGGTCCCTGATGTTATTAATTGAGCAGGCGGTGTGGGACAATTCCAGGAAGAGAGAGAGAACGAGAAGTTAGCGGAGCGGAGGTGAAAAGAGAGAGAGAGAGAGAGAGAGAGAGAGACGTGGACCATTCCAAGAAAATGGTCGATATTTACTTCGATGTAGTATAGAAGCTAAAATTGGGAGAATTCTTACAGTGTTGGCAATTATGCATAAAATGTGTGTTTTTGTTTTCTTTGATTATGTGCATAATGGAAAGACATCAAGTTTTCTACTCTAAAGATAATGCTATTTCAGAAATTTCTTTAAGGGTAATCTAAAGCAACGATCTCCAACAAAAGATGACAGCACTACATCCGTATATGTCTAATGTATTTTCACTGTTACACGAAATTTCATTGCCGCTCTTACAAATTCAAGCCTAGAGAGTTCAAACTTTCAGGGAGGACAGTTCATAACCAATTCAAGAGCATGATCGATGCCGATTTTTAATTTTCTTTTTTGTTCATTGTTGAAAGAGCTTCATTGTTATAGGTTTCGATATTCACAACAACAATGAAGCGATTATGCACTTTCTTCCCTGAAAGTTTGAACTCTTTTGGCTTGAATTTGTAGGAGCAGTAAAAAATTTTCGTGCAACGATAAGAATACATTAGACATATATGGAGATAGTGCTGCCATCTTTTGTTGGAGATCGTTGCTTTACATTAACCTTAATGTTTAGCTATTGCTTTTCAACCGTCGCTTGCTTAATCACCGAGCTCTACGTAGCGATACTGGAGTGATTACTTACAAGGGAGGTTGGTGAACTGTTCGTTCGATATCGAGATGATGAATATGCGAAATGATAAGTCATAGCATGCTTACTTGAACAGCTAAAATATTAGGTGCCACAACCTTGTGTTAGCCTCGTAATAAATATGCAAAATATACAGTGTGAGGACATAAGTCTTGTTAGGACAGTCGAATAAAATAAAAATACGAGACAGACAGGAATGAAATATCCCTGAACGTGTTATAGGCGAAGGGAAAAATGTTGTGGAACATACCACGTTTCCGGCAGCCATCTTGAAAATCGCCATCTTAGATTCAACCTGAAAATTTCAAATGGCAACATGGCCATGCAATGTATCAAATGACATCCTCTTGGAACGAGAAGTGTAATGGTGTGGTGAAAATTATGATAACTGTAACCGTGTTGCACTTATGAACGAAATTAGGGTAGGTTTTGAAATCGGCGGGTTGTTTCGAAAGAAAGGATTACGTGCCATACACATCTTGTAACACCACAACAAACATATTCATCAATATGGAGAACAGGTGTGAACCACAGAAACCATCATGGAACATGTTTCACATGGACGCCGTTTTCATTGAAATACTTCCGCAAACGTCGTCGTGCCTACAAAACACGTCAGGTGATAATTGTACTCATACAGAAGTATGCACATACCTCACTGTCTGTGATTCCCCTGGTCAGGTAGGTATTACACTGGTACACAGTAGCCTTCCAAGATCTCTTTTACATAAATAATACTACTAACAAACCAAGCTATCAGTACCAACAGGCGGAACATGGAAAAACGGACATATTCGATCGTTTATGGCCACTTTGGGCGATTGATTTCCACGATGCAACATTCATATCAGCACATACACTTCTTCCGCCCGACATCAGAACAATTAGTATGCGTTTAGCTTTCGTGAGGTACATCTTCAATTAGTGAATCTGAAACGAAGGATAACGAAAAAAAAGAAACATTACAGACCTCACAAACCATTAGAGATAGACAAAAATCAGCCACAGTTCTGGATTCCTGAGGAAATTTTAGTGTTAGTTGATATGTCACACACATCCCTTCCTATTTGAAATTTTCAAGTTGAATCCAAGATGGCGTATTTCAAGATGGCCGCCGGCAACGCGGTATTGCCCTGCCATTTTTCCTTTTGCCTATAACATGTTCAGCGACATTTCATTCCTATCTGTCTTTTATTTCTTATTTTATTCTACTGTCCTAACAATACTTATGGCCCACCCTGTACAGTATTTTACATATTTATTACGAGGCTAACACAAAGTTGTGGCAGGTAATATGTTAGCTATTAAAGTAAGCATGCTATTTCCTATCATTTGGCATATTCATCATCTCGATATCAACTGAACAGTTCATCAACTTCCCTTGTTCGTGGCACTCTTAACCTCGTTCTTTTGCTTACAAACTAATCCAATATGATAACATTTTAAGTTCCAACGTTTTTAAGCTCGGTATCGCTGTGCGTCTCAGTTTTGTTTTTAAATTTATGTCTTAATTCTTTAATTATACATGTACCGGATTGTGCATATAATTGTAAACCTTGTAACCAATATTTACTTTGTTTTGCAAGAATTAAGACATTAATAAAAAAACAAGAGGCCACACAGCGATAGCAAGCGTAAAAAAACTGAGTTAGTACTGAACATTCGATTCACATTGATTTAGACTGGAAATGGACGATCAAGATTAACTGTTCCCTCGGCTCCCTGGCTTCATAAATTCCTTAAATTTCTACTGCTATCGATCATCAGTCCAATATCGCTTTCAGATAAAAGTCTATATACTTAATTTAGTTCTATGTTTCACCAAACAAACCTATATTTCAATCCGGTTTATCTGGTGTAGTAAAAAGTAATCCATTATTTTGCCAATAGATGGCTTCAGTGATCTGTATCTCGCGTTGTATAAGTCCGATCGGGTTCAACGAAATGGCGTTCAAACGATGAGATTGCGTACTACAAACACTGTTCAGATAGTTGTGATGAGTTGACTCAGTGTTGTGTGAGCGCGCGTCAAAATGGACACTAGCAAAGAGAAAATACGCTATATTTTACAGTTTTTCTTCGATAAAGGAGAAAACGTAAGCCAGGCGGCTGCAAATGTGAATAGTGTTTATGGTCTTGATACTGTAACAGCCAATCACGCGCAATTTGGGTTTCGTCGATTCCGTTCCGGTAATTTTGACGTCAAAGATGTACCACGCACTGGAAGGCCAAGTGTCGAAAATGTCGATAAAATCATGGACATTGTCGCGTCCGCCCGTCATGTAAGCACTGTTTCGATTGCCCAAGAGCTAAACATTGCACAAAAAACCGTGTGGAACCATTTGCATAAGGCTGGATTCACAAAGAAGCTTGATGTATGGGTGCCACACGAGTTAACGCAAAAAAACCTCATGGACCGAATTTCCATCTGCGAATCGCTGCTGAATCGCAACAAAAGCGACCCATTTCTGAAGCGGTTGGTGACTGGTGATGAAAAGTGGATCACTTACAACAACGTCACGCGAAAACGGTCGTGGTCGAAGCGCGGTGCGCCGGCGCAAACGGTGCCCAAGCTAGGATTGACGGCCAGGAAGGTTTTGCTGTGTGTTTAGTGGGATTGGCAGGGAATTATCTACTATGAGCTGCTCCCCTACTGCCAAATCCTTAACTCGGAACTATAGTGTCAACAATTGGACCGTCTGAAGGCAGCAATCGCCCAGAAGCGCCCAGCTTTGGCCAATAGGAGAGGCATTGTGTTCCACCAGGACAACGCCAGGCCACACACATCGATAGTGACTCGCCAGAAGCTCCGGGAGCTTGGTTGGGAGGTTCTTATGCATCCACCTTATAGTCTGGACCTGGCACCGAGTGATTACCATCTGTTCCTGTCCATGGCGAACACGTTTGCTGGTGAAAAATTCGCTTCAATAGAGGCTTGTGAAAATCGACTGTCTCAATTGTTTGCCAATAGGGACAAGGGCTTCTATGAGAGAGGCATCATGATATTACCTTCCAAATGGCAACACGTTATCGAACAAAACGGCGCATATGTGACCTAAATTGGATCATTCTAACTATGGTAAGTCAAGCCTTCAATGCCATGCAAAAATAATGGATCACTTTTTACTACACCATATATTTCCAATGACTAAAAAAAGGGTAAATAAGTTTTCTTTACATTTCGATAAAAAAAATCAAGTTAGTACAAAAATGAATTTATTCCAAGAGTAAGCACATATAAACATTTGGTTAATGTTAAGTTGTGAATACTATTCTTATGAGACGTAATGCTGGCTTTTCATGCAGGCGCTAGTCGTATGATTTGCTTGCGATTTGCCTGAGTAACAAATCAAAACGTGTATTAAAGATCGACTTTCCTTGTTGGCGCTTGTTGCGTGCTTTGCTAACGATTTCTGTAACTAACCAATAGAAACTTATTTTAAACGTAGGACACGTACTTAAACACGTGTTTCAGTTGGCTATACAGCTAAATCGCACCCAAAGCACGTAGCGAGCCCATGTAAGAAAAGCCAACCTAATAAGTAACTTTGCTCATGTGTATGGATTTTAATCACAAGAATTGTGAAATTAACAAAAGCTTGTCTGGCAACACTTCTCTTTCTCCCCGTTCAAGCAGGGAAAATGATTTTATAGCAACGGCAGTGAACCACAGTAGAGCTTGCTTGCGTTGAGAGAAAAGTGAATTTGTGCGTTAATTTTCCTGCCATTTAGAAGAAGGGGGGAGGAAAGTAACGCCCCAACCTCATTATCTCCAAATAGACGACGATAAGGGTTTGAGAAACCGCCATATTGTTGAGGAACGAATGTAATGAGACTTTTTTTTTTGTAAAGCCTTGAACTTTATAAACGTAGAAAAGAAGGAAAAATTGAACGAGAAACAGAGAGAAAAACGTATTCAGCCGTATTTTAGAAGCGTTTTCTTGGAGTGACTAGCGCTGTACTAACGAGTGACTAACAATCAATTAACACTGTTAGTCACTTCGTTAGTACAGCGCTAGTCACTCCAAGAAAACGCTTCTGAATATGGCCGATGGTGTTCAAAAATTCACTGGATAAGTGTATTGACATCCAGAAATTTTTTTCCTACAGTTATCAGGGTTCGAAATCCGTCTGAGGCATGACTATGTGTATTCTTATTTTATATTTATAGGTTCCTAGATAGCAAAATTTCGTAGACCTGAAATCCCAGAAATGAATTTATGGAAGTGGTAGTATTACTTCCGGTATCATAGTGGAAATTTTTATAATCATTTCGTAAGCAAATGAAACAATTATACTTTCCTAATAAGTCATTTCAACATCGTAGTTGTTATGTGGGATTATCAGGTGATAAGATGTGATGACTTAATACAGTCTGGAGGTTCAAAATAGAACCAAGGCTAGAAATTTATAAAATAGAACCAAGGCTATAAACTTTTAGCATTATAGTGCTGTAATATATATGATTAAATCAGAACGGGACCAAATCAAGAGTCACTTGTGAGATAGGACTGAACCACACTATCCTAAGAGTGTACTGATTAAGTATAGGCGTAAGTTTGGGACACATCACTCTTTCAGTCCTTGTTTAGTGTAGCCCAGGTCTATTTCAATTAAGGGAGGAGGGAGTACCAGATTTCTATTCAGTCTATCGACTAAAGCACTATTGGGGGGAAAATCATGATGATATAAGCAGCCTGTACTTTCCCTCTTCAGATCCATATTGACACTTAATTGAAACTGATCTGGACTACAATATCGTTTCACCCTGAATATTTAAAAGGGCGCGGATTGCTCCTGTTTGTAAGAACGTAAAAGGGATCATTGAATGTCCAACCTATTCCGTAGGCTGTCCACCACGAGATCTTACTATAGTTCGTTTATTACCCTTATCACCGTGCAAAGTGGGAAGGCAGTTAGTAACTTCTTTTTCGCTACTCATGAGACATCCACATGCTGTGTGTTCTTTCTGCGACAACGCGTAGGTCGTGTATCGTTACTCCTTCGTTATTCCGCAGGAATCTATCAGGTCATAAACCTCGAGATGAGATTTCCATGTATGATTTTTGAACTATATTCAACTGTTAATGCTATGTTTCGAGTACATGTATTCTTTTACAAGCGGTAGGCCTTTCCATTTGAGTTTGAATTGAATCTTAACTGTTATCTCTGAGAAAGTTCTCTTTATCTGCGCATCTGATATTTTAATTGCCGTAAATGAATCGATCTTATAAATAGGAACTGTCACTGAAATTATTAAAAGAACTGGAATCACAATTGTCACGGGAACCAGAACAGTAACGGTTACTGAAGGTATCGCCGGAATTGTACTGACACTGGAATTATCGCCTGAACGGAAAACTTAACTAGAACGTTTCTAGGGGTACCTGTGACGTCACGTGGACTCCTGATCCCCAACTATATGAAAGACTTTCCGCATATATTACAATAACCCTATTTGACAAACACATTACTTTTACCAAGATGTTCTAACAACCATCTTCATCAGTGTTTTTCAACCTGTTAATAGTCACGGACCGGCAAACGATAGAAAAAAAAAACTTTCAAAGACCGTGAAGATGCCAGTCACTTAAGAGGTTTATTTTACGTTCTGAATATGCCAACACATCTTCAAATTTTAGTTGTTTTGTTAAGGAAATGTAAACTTTCATCTCAATTTAAAAGTTTCGAAATCCACCTAATAAGAGTTAAATTATTAAATTTATTTATTTGCCAAGGACCGGTATAATAGTTTCGCAGACCGATACCGGTTCGCGAATCGGCGGTTGAAAACTCTATCTGCCTGTACGAAATTTCTCGATATTGTGATCTAGCTTAAATCGTTATCTCGCCCAGTTTTATGATATTATGCAATATATCACGAAAAATGCTAGAGCCCTCTTCAATATAAAAGTTACAACAATAGCTCGTTTTATATATGGATCTATTGCAAAGACGGAGTTTAGTCTTAGTCTAAGGCTTAGGCTTAATCATGAATTTTCGCATTATCTCCTTAGCCTAAAGCATGGTCTAGCCTCGGTCTACGTTTTTGCAATCGTGGGTGTGTTCAGAGAGTCATGTGGATGAAACTAGGGTGTAAGTTTGATGGTAGAAGGGTGTATATACTATTACCAACATTTTTGGCTGTTTATATATATTGCTTTTAAAAAATATACAAAAAAAGAGTTTAGCTTTACGAATAAGGAAAAGTATATGCCTTCGTTTAAAGTGTCTATTTATCAAACATTTTTGTATGCGTTTCCTTTAACTCGACATCAAACACAACTATATAAATTCTTTATATGGTTTCATCAAGGTGTGACCAGGGACGTAAACAGAAAATATCTTCGTACAGGACTGTTCGTAAAGGTACGTAGCAACCCTTTTTGCTAGGGTTCATTTCCTAATTGGGTATAAAACACGTAAAACATATAATTATACCAGGCGAAGTATAGTAATTTTACATATAAATTGGAATTTTTGTCTCTGTGTGTGTCCAATCGGTGATGAGATGGAGAAGGAATGTTATGTACTTGCATTCTTTATTATTTTCTGGTCCCATTTCGGGCGCCATTTATAAACACGGGAGGATTATTACTGTGTGAAAGAGACATTTCCACTACGTCTACAGCTTAGAAAGTCCAGTCGAACTTTGAAAGTGACGTCATAAAGAAAGCAATCTCAGCGATATCTTTCCTTGTCTGAAAATGACTTCGATTTTATGTTTACACACGCAGGAAAGAGCGAGACACTGACACACATACAGGAGGCAACAGCGGTCATTGTATTTTCTCTCCGCTCATCCATATGGATCAAGGGCTGCGACCAAGGATGATGATGATGATGTGTTCGGTCACCCTCTCCTCTTCCAACTTACGTCATCAAAAAGGAAAAGTTGTACTTTAGAGCTGCAAATGAAAAAAGACAGCAACTTCCAAAGATAGAAATGCAAAGTGGATGCCTTCTCACTCGTCTTAAAGATCTTCCAGCTACAGCCAGTAACCACTTCTCATCTTAACCTTTTTTCTTCTCAGGCCCATTCTCCCAAGAGGATGGAATTCTGGGTTGTAATGCTTTTATCTTTTACAACTTCTTTCTTTCCTATTCCATGGAGAATATTAAAAAGAATCTCTTTTTTTTTTTTTTCAGTCTTCATTCTTAGAATCTCTTTGACTTCCACCAGACTCTTATCCAGCGAAAAAACGTGCTGTTGCATAGAATGCAAAAAGACACAGGTGGCGGATTCTCAGGCAAAGCTTGCGTAAGATTATCACCACCATTTCGCCAAGTTTTGCTAGCTTTTAGTCATTTTAACGGAGAGATTAAAGAGTTTGTTCACAGTATCTTCTTTCGAAAACCCAAAAGTGTTTCCCTGCTTTAAATATATAGAAAAACAAATAGAAAAACAAGAAACCTTCTTCTATTTGATATACAGTTAGAATACTTAAAAGACACAAACTTCTACGAAACGAAAGACTGAAAATGAGATTCATGTAATTTGAATATCTAATTTTAAGGGGACTAAATTCTTGTTGGTCCTCTTTGAAAAAATATTTAGTCCGTCTTTCTGTCTGTAATGCAGGCTGTCTCTATGGAAGCAAGCAGATAGAAACGGATTTCAAATTTAGGTTCAGCGACCTCGATTCGTCCGTGTGTTTTGTACCTAGTCACACTAAAACTGGCAGGTCCTTTTCATTTGACAAGTTTTCTCTATGTAAAGAAATGACACTAGTTTCACTGTAATTATGTACTCCAGTACGTTATCATTGGGTATGCTCTAAGGCAGGATCTTGTAACTTCTTATATCAAAAGATCTACCAGATAATTGTAATTTTAAAATGTATTAATAAATTTTTATCACTTTTGTGACGGAGCACGTGTATCGGAAATCTCAATCCGTTTACAGAGAAAAGGAATACAGTTGTTTCTATTTGAATACATGGATCCTTCTGCTGCGTATTACCCAGATCCTAATGGATTCGGTTCCGGATAATATTGGGATCGGTTACACGGATCCTGATCCTGAAACCTGGTACCAGAACTGGAGCTTCCTACTAGGGATCCGGATTCTGGAACCGGGTGCCGTAAAACGAATCATCATACAGAGCATCCGGATTCGGATATTGGAACCGTAGATGTGGATCTTGGAGCCAGTTAAATGGAACTGGATAATGGAACCAAGGATCCGGATTTGAATCTTGGCACCGGGTACCGATCATTCGAAACTTGGACGCATGTACTCGGAAATGAAACTTGGTACCTATGATCCGGACCTTAGAACCGATATTGGAACCGTGGATCAGGATTCGGATCTTGGAACCGGATATTGGAACCAATTGACAACGCGGACCCGGATCCCGATCCTAGTACCAGCAAACCGCATTCGGATCTTGATCTTGGAACCGAGTATCCAGATTCGGATCTTCGAACAGGGTGCCCGGATACTTTAGGATCCGGTTCTCGTTCAGTCAAGATCGGACCTTGTCCATCCCTAATTTCTATTATACTTCGTGTCTAGTGGTAGCAAGCGTGGTACCGTGTGTGATTAAAATCGGTATCACCCAGAAACAAATTCATTCACTATTCTCGTAATACGACTATAATCAACAATCATACAGGGTCATTCTAAAATGAAGAACAAATTCGTGTCTGATTCTTCTGGCCAAAAATGGCAGATATTATTTTTAAAATCGATTGTATACATACTTAAGCATAAAAGGATTTTGCTCCTAACGATTTTCTTAAATATATTTATTCAAGTGACAAAAAATACTACAAATGTCTCCTCCATGGAATGTCTCGAACCGCGGTTTGAACAAGTGAAAAATTTGTAATAATTATTAAAACCACATAATTATTTTCTTTAGTAAAAAAAATAAATAAATATTGAAACGAAAAAAAATATCATATTACTCAAAATATGTGAGTTTCGTCTCCGCTTTCTGCTGTCACCTCCATGGAATGAGTTGCAAAGTTCTGGTAAAATCCACAAGGGAGGCGCACGTGCTTCCCTCTGTTTCCTAGACAATCTCTAGTAAAAATCTTGATTACAGAATTTATTGTTTTGTAAAAGTATACTTCAAATACACCTTTATTTGAACTAGAACCTGATAAAATGCAATAGTTCTTTAATTGTCTGTCACCTCCATGGCCTCTTTCAATCTTGTTAATTGATATCTTGAACTAACTTCACAAACATTACGAATAGGGTAGACACAACATGATCAAAAGTTTCATAAGTTAGGTTTTACTGGTTAAATTAGACAAATTTGTCACCTCAATGGATGTCACCTCCGTGGATTAAGGACCATGTTAAATAAATCACTGAATTAAAAAATATGTTTCATAAACTCTGTTGACAGTTCACATGACTTAAATTGAATTCAAGGAATACACATATTAAATTATAGTCAATATTATTGACACTTTTCATTTTTCGATTTTGGGACTCGAATTCCTTCTTAATTTCAGCATTATCTACATATTATTTTCTGAAAACGATGATGATTTAGTTCCCGAAACGTCGCAAATAGTCGTTCCCTCTCAGTAGTGGTTGAGGCACTAAACTGCCGATGTCTTACAGGTGGCAATTACACTGGAAATATCGCTAAGGAGAACTGGGTTATCAACGTTTAACTTACTAATTGTAATGTAGTATTTATATTACTCCATATTAATACCATATTAATGCTATGTTTTTGCTACGACAGTAATAATGTAGGACAGCATTAATATTTATGTTGAAGTTAATTTAGACAGTCAATTTTGTTGCATTTAGATTAAGATTGAACAAGGCAGATCTGTAACACGCAGCATAAGTGGACTGTGATTGCTATAGACACGTGTTTCTAAAACTTTTCTTTGTTTCAACAGTATGGCGTCAAAATCATATACAGATGCTTATCAGAATAATGGAAACACCTGAACGAAAGTGCAACTTACCAGATTAATATGGTGTCGGGCCACCTTTCGCCTTCAGAACAGCCTTGATGCGACGTGGGATGGAGGCATAGAGGTCGTGAATGGTAGCAAGTGGAATATTACACCATTCCTCGTGCAGGGCATCGGCCAGTTCTGTGAGAGAGGATGGAGGTGGAAATCGTCGCCGCAGTCGTGTTTCCAAGCTGGACCACAGATGTTCAATTATGTTGAGATCTGGGGATTGGGCGGGCCAGGGGAGGTGTTGAACTTCATCCCGATGTTCCTCAAACCACGCTGCAACAACTCCAGCTGTGTGAATGGGTGCATTATCATCCTGGAATATGGTGTCATTGTCCGGGAACAACATCCGGACCATAGGATGCAAGTGGTCTCCTAAAATTGCGACATAATCGTTGGCAGTGATGCGTCCGCGAAGTGTGACCACAGGACCCAATGAAAACCATGATATTGCGGCCCACAGCATCACCGTGCCGCCGCCATGTTTCACAGTTGGGCGGAGACACTGCAGATCATACGCTTCTTTGGGCGTTCTCCACACATAAACACGGCCCGTGGTTTGGAATAGGGTGAATGGTGACTCATCCGACCATACCACACGTTTCCAGTCGTCAACGGTCCAAGTTGCATGGTCGCGGCACCATTTGCGGCGTGCTAAAGCGTTCTGGTCCCTGATGAGAGGTTTGGCCCGTGCAACACGACCCCGTAAGTTCATGTCATGTAATTCGTGGCGGACTGTGATTGTCGAAACAGGTTGGGGGAGGTGCTGATTGAGTTCCTCCGTCACTTGCGCCGCAGTGGCACGACGGTTCCGCGTGACAATGCGCTTTAATACCCGGCGTGCCCTGTCACTGATGCTTTTCTTCCGCCCACTGTTCCGCTTCCCCGATGTGGTTTTCCCGTGTGTTGTGTAGGCCGTCATTACCTTCGACACTGTCCCTGGCGACACACCTAACACACTAGCCACTGCCGTCACACTCACTCCACATAACCGCGTACCAACAATTTGCCCTCTTTGAAACTCTGAGAGGTCTCCCATTTTACTCTACCTCTGTCTGCTGCAGCCACTGCACACTCCTGTTCCACGACGCCTGACGTAGTATGGAGACCGACCTAACACACCACCACCAGCAGTCTGGCGCTGCGGTCGCCACGACACCACTGCCAACCCATACATCTGACGTGTTGCCAACTACAGGTGTTTCCATTATTCTGATAAGCATCTGTATTTTTATGGTTCTCTGCTGTTGCGTTCCTCAACTAAATGACCGAAGAGCGTATACTCACGTAACAACGTGGAAATTGAGTTATTCTCTAAATGTATTAAAGGGCAAAACAATAAATTTAGATACCGTTATTTCTCGATAACACTTTAATACTGTCGACTCCGATTTTGAATTATCGTTTCCGGGAAGAGTCGATGTAATGTGTTTTGAAAATTATAAATTGTCGTTGATTTTAAATTACTATAGTCAGGATATTGAGTTTTGTAGTACAAATGTAAAGATTATATATACTAGTGTAATCCAAGATAGGCAGATATGATATAGGCCAGTCACATCTGAGGTATGATATTCCTCTCGGAACTCACTTGTTGGGGTCTGGAGGGGGGGCAATACATCCGCTAAGCATCTTATCTAGGTACTTGCCGATGCTGGTTTGTCATTACCTCCCATGACAATGACATGGAGATGACGTCCCAAAGACGGGACCTATAATTTAAAGTTTTTTCTGACCCACTACGTTCCCACCTCAACTTGACTCAATCCGAGTCAATGAAAGCATGAGCAAATTGGGGATAGAACCCGAGAAACCTTTGATTAAAAGGTGGTTGGGAAAAAGTACTCATTTACGGGAATGGCTTTTATAACCAAGTGTTCAGACATTTTATTAACATATGATTAAATATTTCCAAAAATTCGTTAATCCATTTTGAAGTCAAAATTAATAATATGAGACAATAAATTGTTTTGTCGCTTTCAAAAGCAGAAATGTATCCTTTCCCATTCGAATGTGCTTTCATACGTTGACTAAAATAAATTGATGCTTGAAACAATAAAGTAACAAGAATAGGACATACTTCTAGGGTATAAAAGAACGCCATTGATAATATTCCTCAGGCTATAATTAGGCGAAAACAGGTACACATATATTTAATAAACACGAGATCCAAACGTACCATTTTGGAAATAATTGATCTCTATAATCCGGACTTTCAAAATTTCTGGTCAGAAACACCTTTGTTTTTATATAAATTTATATTGCATAAGGTCATGTATATAATATCCTTAATTAGGATGGAGACTCTCGACCTCTCGATTCGAGAGGTTTAAGCAATCTTCGTCATTAGTTGTTCAGTTATCCGCATGGAGGCGCACAAAATGTCTTAACTTTAATTACTGATAACTTTTGAGTGGGTTGGCTCAGAACAATAGTTCCAACGTCATTTAGTGAGTAACGCCAGGGAGCGCCCAAGGTTTTACCATAGATTCAATTGAGTAAACAATTTTCAATTATCTCCACAAAATATCCATTTTACAACTAAATACGAATAAGAAAAAGAAACTAGTAAAAATTACCAGCATTGTCTGATCGCTAGAGAATATAAATTGTCATAAAATAGAATTCAAAGAGCCAGAGAATAAACCCGAAGAATTTAATTCCATGTTCCATGCAGATAAATCTCAACTGATAATGTTCCAAATAGCTATTACATATCTGAGAGCGTAGCTTTTTCTTATTAAGATTTTTGGGATACATGTCAGGAGAATTGTTTGATTTACTTCACAATGAATCTTAATGTCGTTTATAAAATGGTTTTAAGACTATGATCGTGTACTAACCCTTTCAAAAGTTATCAGTAATGAAACATAAGACATGTTGCCCGCCTCCAACCGGATAACTCCAAAACTATGCAATGGAGATACTAGTTATATCAGTAATGTTCAAAACCAATGAAATAAATACACAAATATGTCTGCTCTCTTGCTGTATATATAGTCTTGGTTATCTGCAGGGCTATAGTGAGTTTCATTTAGCTAGTTAACTTGCAGAAACCATACACACTGCGATTATAAGAATGTCACGTTTTGATTTACTACTGTATATGTCAAAAGGTCTGACGTTCCTAACAATAGCTTATAAAGATACTTCTTTAAAAGAAAGGATTTTTTATCTCTGATTCGGGAAGAGAAAATAAAACAGATAAATGGTTAAAAAGAGTAAATATTATTATTGATTGTTGTATTTTAAAATTCTCTTTTGTGAAATATACATACATATAACATAAACTAAAAGGGGACAACAGTTACTTCCGAGATATGTTTGTATTTCAAATGATAAGTTAGAAAAGACAGGATAAAAAAGCAGGTAAAAAAAATAGTACGAATGAAAGGGTGTAGCTATGGACGGAGCAGAAAAACGACAGAGATAGCAATTCTTTTTTTCCTTTGCACTGAATAGAAAGAGGAAAGCTTTATAAAAAGGGAATTCCTTTATTTATTTCTTCTTTAGAAGGGAAAAAAAGAAGGGAAAATATATATTCTTTGATTTATATTCTAAGCTGCTCTGGTGTATATATATCGTTATCTCAAGGGACAGAAAGTGGGAAAATGAAAAATGGTAGGAACAATATTAAAAAAAAAAGAAACTCTGCTTAGAAAAGTGATATACCTTGAAAGTGGGATTTTAAAACTCAATTCAATTGAGATTCTATCTATGAGATAATACTATCAGGTTTTACAGAGAATATTTTCTATGTGGTGGTAGGTTGCGGAGTATGGTGGATGCAGACGAGATCAATGTGATATTTCCCTTCACAGATTAAAATAATATATTTTCTCCTTTTTTGTAAGAAATGAAAGGATATCTCAATATTTTGAATTATCTTTCTACTTAACTACAAGGTATATAATATGATCACTTTGGGACCGTTATTTTTTTTTTTAATTCTGGCAAGTTTTATTCTGCTTTGTAATTCTACAAATTCATCAGAAATAATTCTAATTTATATATATATTTATGGACTTTAGTCATCTTTAACTCAAAAGCAGATTCACCAAAAAACTTATTAACAATTAGTACATAAGAGTTCAACTGGTATACACTTTGAATTCCTATTGTTATTAAAGGGACAACAATTTAAAACAATTTGTGTAAATGGTTTCAGGTGCACTGATGATAATCCAAGATTCATAGAGCAAAGTGAAGATTGCCTCACAAATAGTAAACATTGTTCTGTGACGTCACTGAGGAATAATGATCCAAATAAGTTATAGGCACGGTGATTAGCAGTTTTGACGAGAACTTTTACCTTAAGTTTTTTTCCCACTGTCCTAAATTCTAATTGTTCACAGCAAGATGGCGGACTGGCACTGTGATGCTCGAATTCGTTTTTTTTTCACAAGTTTGGCGTATCCTTTAATTCTAATATATTTGGACAACTTTAATGACGTCACGCGTGAGGCAATTTGTTTGTTCTATAAACCTTGGTGACAATATAACACACATATTTTAATAAATTGATTTCTTAAATCAGTCTTCTGCCAAGAAACTGTTTGAAATAAGCAATCGAGTTGTCCGGCGAGTCCTATCTCATCTGACAGACTTTTTTTTTTATGTTGATGTACAAATTTGTAGCGTTTGAGGGTAGGAAGAATGCTTATATACAAAATTTATAGCGGTGAAGGTCATTAAGAAAGTGTATGTGCAAACATCACTTTTCCTGGTACAAGGATGAGAAAGTATAGTTCAGATCCTACGTAGTCATTCCGGTAGAACTGGGAAAAACTTCAGTCAGGATGGCCGGCAACAGAACTCGAACCCTCTTGCCTCCCCAGTGCCGTACCGATGTTTGCGAATATTAGTCACTGTACCAACCGGGTTGGATACACTTTAGTACTGTAATGTATACCACGCCGGACATGTAATCATGGTTGCTATCCCATCTAGGAGAAAAGTTCAAGTATCACTATCATTACGTCATAAAGTTAACGAACAAATTGTGGTTTTCCTACACATTTTAGTTGACAGACATCGAGTTCTTTGCGTTGATCTCAACCTCACGTTGCAATTTCGTCATCATCTTCCCTAACGTTTCAAAGTCAACCTAACTCTCACCATCAGGTGGACATCACCATTACTTGGACATCACATTTGCTTGCCTTCATCTTCACCACGTGAAGGTGAGGTGGGTCCTTATTACAGTCGAAATCGTGAGGTTGAACATTTAATACTAAATGCTACAGAAACAAAATTTTCAATAAATTGCTACCCATATTTACTACGGTTAAATTGCTACGCTTTTACTCTCTTAACGCTGACTAAAATAATAAGCTATGATCAGTTTTAGTTGACTTTGAAACAAAAACTAATCACATATCTACGCCATTGAAATATCACTGTAAAACACAACGACATTTTAGAGTCTGAAACTTAAATTAGAAACTCACAAAAGGCAATCAGTCGTTTATTTAGTAAATGTAACACTTATCTTGAGTCTTGTAACACGTCCAGAATTTTGTGTAGCCATTGTGAAGAAAGCCTCAAAGACAAAAAGGCCCCCCTCAGGTCCAAAATCCTGGTAGCCTGTACTTTACTTACAATTTAAGCGCATGAATTGTTAAGTTTTGAATGACACTCCATCTTCCTTTAGAGTACTTTGTTGTCGTGTGTATGAAGTGTACGTTGCAGTCTCTTTATTACAAGAGGGGATATGTGTAGAAGTTAAATGAAGGAGTATGTGTGCTTGTGTTTAGAGAGGAAGACGGTTTATGGTGCTTTATGAGAGATGAGCCATTGTGTCGTTGTCTACAGTCGATGTCAAAGGGGATGAGATGTGGTGAAAGCCACTGCTGATGTGGAAATACGCTTTTCACGCCACAAGAAGAAGAAAGTGGCCATAAAAACGAAGAAGCTAAGAGCCCTCGAGGGACTGCTAGCGATTCAGCGAAGTAAAAGGCAGTTTCAACCGTTGATAACACTTTTCGCACCACATATATGCCATGCGGGTATGAGTATGTAGTACAACAACTCCACAATTGATCACGAAAGTCTCTGCGAATGAGGAGAAAATTCAGTCATGTTTTCCAGCTAATAAATTTGTTATTTGGATACCCAATATTCGATTGTTCGAATATTTCACTTGCCTGGTTGCTATTCGGATTCTCCATAGTTCAGTACTAATTAAAGGGTACAGAGAAAGAAGCAGGACTGCCCATTTAAAACAAAAATAAGTTTGCACTCCTAACAAGTAGTAAGCACTGACAGCTAATCTCTAGGAAAGTTTTAATCCAAAAGCAGAAATAATCCACAAGCTATAACTGTTATTAGAACATTATAACTGTTATTAAATGGGAGGTTTCAAAAAGAGTATTACGAGAAATCATCGTTTCTTGAACATCCCCTCCCCTTCTGTTCTTGCACTCTTTAATTGCCAAGTATTGTAATAAGAATGCTCACTTTCTAATTAGGAAATGTCCAGTTAGTACCCTAATCCATGCACTACGTACTAATCACAGTCTGATCAATGGGTTTGTGATTACATAAATGTATTGTTTCCATATGTGTCACTGGGAGCTATCAAACTACACATACTTTAAGGTAAACTGATCATTCTCACTTATTCTTCCTCTTGGTTCTTCTCAGACGAATACTGGAAAAGTACCTTGTTATTAAGATCAATACCACTTTTCTTCCTCAACGATTACACAGGGAGAAATTTTAATTTACACTCAAAAGAATAGTGTAAAGTTATAACGTGAAATAATGATTTAAATCTCGTAAATTAGATAATTGAGAATCGAATAGCTATCCATATCATGAATCATTGAATCACGTATTGATGAGTTAATTATTTTAAAGATAAATAACCGACGAAACGTCTAGGTCAGTATTCGAAGAACAAGCAGGTGAACTTCCAAAAAATGTTTATTATATAATTCCGTTTGAGATGTTGATAGCGTGTATTCAGTGAGACGGTATAAGTTGGATGTTTAGGACTAGGAAAAAGGTATACAATCCCTAGAAATAACATATCTTCACGGAAAACACGATATGGTATACCGGAGAACACGTCACCACCGGTTTACTCATTTGATTACACGTCACCAACATTGAGTGTATTTATTATGCCATTGGATTCGAGTATTCCCTCCTTAAGTAACGTGTTAATAGCATATCATTGTCAATATTAAATTTCGAAATTAACTTTGTGCCTCTCATAATAATTTAGAATATTCTTTGATGCTTTGGAGGCTAATCTGATTACGCCGTTAGAAAATTAAGTGATATATATATATAAATACATTAATCCATAACCAGGCAGAAAAATGTACTTCTATTTCTAGAACTGAAACAACTGGAAACCCTATACTCTTTCCCAAGAGGGAAACACTCTCGAATCTTTTTCCTTTGGTTTCGATGCTTGCGACATCTCTGTTTTACCGATTCCTCTGTCTGAATCTTAGTTTCGAGCTTGGAGATCTTTGTTTAACATAAATCCTTTTGGTTTCTATCTTGACGGTACTATTCGGTTTATGAAATCTTTGGTTTGGATCTTGGGGATAACTTTAAGAATTCTTTGCTTTGGATCTTGAAAATGTCTCTGGTTGATGACGAATTCTTAGGAAAGTACACCAATCTGATTACGCGTACCTTTGAAGTGCTCCAAATATCACTGCTTCTCTACAATGAATAATTAACTGTACTTATCGGTAAAGGCGTAGCTAGGAAGAAACTCACAGAAGGATACTTAATTTTACAATTTATTTGCACAATAGGTAAATAAATAAATTCCTTAAATTTGTATTTTTAGTGATTTCTAACAAAATTAGCACTTAAGAAGGAATCTTTCGTTTCCAAAGCCTTTGGTTTGGATCTCGGCCATATTTTTTGTTTCTTTGATTGGTTATAGATGATTTTTTTCCGATAACATTGACTGGGCGATAGCTTTGATTTAGTAGATCTTTTTTCTTTCAATTGTTGGCACTACTTTTGTTTACGAAATTTTTTATTTTGATTATGGTGATATCTTTCATTTAGATCTTGATAATATCTTAGGTTTGCATCTTAAAGATATCGCTATCTTTTTGATTTATGAATTCTTTGATTTGGATCTTGGCGATACCTTCATTAATTGTGTTCTTTCCCAGGGCTTTTGCTTTCTTTGTACCAAGTCTTGTGTTCATCACTTTATGCGGTGATATTAGTAGAGAGCTGAAAAACATTGATATTGCTCCCAAATCGAAGAGTAATCGATACATCGAAATGCACATGAATCATGTCGAAAAGTCGTTTGATATACAAAACATAAATTATTGAAAATATAAGGGGCGTTCAAATGAAACCCGTTCGAAGGCGTTTGCTGAGACAGTAATACATGTATTTACATGAATTTCGTACAGTAGATACATGTATGCATGACGACTGTTTGAATGGAATCTGTTTCTCATAAGCAGTCACCGTAAGCATTCAGGTACTTGTTTCATTGCGAGGCTCTTCGCCGAATACCATCCCCACATAATGCGGAAGTGTCTTTGAACCATTGTTGTACGGTGTCCTTCACCTCGTCATCTGTTTGCAACACAATGATGTGTGACGTCAGTATGCTAGTAACGTTCGGCATTGATGGATTCCTTTGGTTCCTTGAAGTCCAGCAGTAATTGTCCTTGACAATCATAGAACACAGTCAACATTGGTTTGGCAGAGGGTGCTTGAGATTTGAACATCTTTGGCCATGGAGACGTTTCCTGGAATGCTGACGTCACATACCATTGCGTTACGAGGTGAAGGGCGCGGAACAGTAGTTCAAAGGTCCCATTCTTGTGTGGATGGTATTTGGCGGATAGTTAGTAGGTCAATTTCACGTGTCATTTTGTCATACAGGATTAGAGGTATGCCAAAATCGACTTTGTCATTAAAAAAAAACAACATTCCACCACAAATTAATATATCACATAACCGACTTACTATTTAATTTTTTTTTTGGAGCAGAGTCAAGATGGCCTCTGCCGCTTTCAAGGTGGTGGTTATTGTCATCCATTAATGGCTCCAGCACGCATCACATTCTGTCCAGTATCCATTAATGGCTATTTGTTTTTATTATATTTAAGAGTTTATAAAAGAAAAGGCGTTTTCCGTTCTCTGTATTCGATTTACTTACTCTCTATATTCCATCTTTCTCGGGTCACCTTGTCGTTATTTGTTGATGACAGCACCTATAATTTTGGCTGTGAAGGTTTACCTAGACACTGTACCTACATACGAATTTTCATCAAAATGGGGTCTATCACCTGGCGAGTGTTCCTGTAAACAGGTGCTTGGGGTGTCATTGGAAAGGTTTCACATTATTGATCATCCAAGTAGGATGATGAAGTCTGGTGATAGCAAATATGAACAGTCCACTGACTGGACTTCACCTCACTTATCATATCACTTAATTATCAAAATCTCTTTTATTATTACTGTTATTTTCTACGAAAAAAAACTAAAAAGAAAACAGTATATTTAATCCGAATGAATTTCTTTACTGTACATCTTTTTTAAAGATCTTGAAAGGAACGAACACTTCCGTTCATATCACCC
>JAGDQP010001137.1:54134-66683 GCA_022664845.1 Lepisma saccharinum | reverse complement strand
CTTAAAAATGGCTTGCCTCGGGTTATGAAGGTCATTAGAACGCGAAAATTTCCTCATTTCTTTCAGGGCTCATCTCATCCCTTACCCAACATCTCTCACCCTCTACAGGAAAAAAAAATCCAAACGAAAAAAAAAAAAACATGGCAAAAGCTTTAAAGTATTTTATGGTTCACGAAAAATATTCTGTATAATATCTTGGCAAATGTTTTCTCTTGCCCTTTTGGGCTTCTCAAAATAATGAGTCCATATAGAGAGCCCAGACGTTGATAGAACTTTGGTGTTCAACTCCTAAGTCATTGTTCAATAACACACACAGACTAGAATATTTTCCTAAAGCGTAAACAAATGGGACAAAATCCAACCCCTTCTCTCTCCACGTGCTATAAATATTGCATAGTTATAACTTTTTTGATTGCTTCTGTTTAAAGTTGACTTAAACTGTATCTGAAAGTTGTTTAGTTTCTTTTTAATCGTATTTTAATGGCTTTTAATTCCGCGTCGAAATGGTATGTGGTCTCTATAAGCTAACTTTATTTATTATTACCAAAGTTAAACCATGAAAATATGTACCAGTTTATTAGTTAAATGTCCATTACAGGTTGTGTTTTAACCTATTAAAGAACTTTTTTCGATTTGGCAAAGAAAACAAATAAAAACGAAAGCGTACTTTTTTTATTATTCAACCGGTAAAACTTGCTATTATATTTACTATAAAAGCTGCTTTTCTATAGTATATTAAATGACATATTGTAGACATTTTCCAAAGCTGTGGAAGTTATTCTAACGAAAAGAGATGGAATGATTTCACCGAAAAGTTTTGATATTAAGAATAAAATGTTGGGTGATTAAATGTACTCATAAGAACACCTTCTCTCTCTCTTGTTCTCTGTCTATTTCTGTTTCCCCCTCTCTCTCTTTCTTTGTACTTCTATCCCCTCTCTTCCTGTATTCCTCACTGTCGTTCTCCCTCTCTTTCTATGTCCCTTTCTCTCTCTTTCTGCTCTTGTTTCTCTCTCTGTCTCTCTCTATATGTTGTCTTCTCTGCCATTCTTTGTTTCCATGTTTCTTTCTACATCTCTGTCTGTCTCTCTCTCTTTCTCTTTGTTTTCCTCTCTTTTCTTCTCTGTTTTTGTGTTTATCTATGTTTCTCTGTCTGTTTCCCTTTCTCCATGATTTTGTCTCTTTTCTTCTCTGTTCCTGAGTTTCTCTGTCTCCTTTTCTCTATGTTTTCCTATCTTTCTATTATGTTTCTATGTCTCTCTCTCTCTGTTTTCCTCTCTTTCCTTCTCTGTACCTGTGTTTCTCTCTGTGCCTCTGTCTGCATGTCTCTCTCCCTCTCTTTCTCTGTTTGTCTGTCTTCTCCCTTCTTCTCTCTATGTCTCTGTCATTCTGTGCCCCCTCTCTTTTTATCTCCCTTTATTCTTGCTTTTGTGTCTCTCCCACATGTACGAACAAACATATACATATTTGCTTGCATGTTCTTTAAGGATAGTTTAGTCTTCCCGTACGTCCTGAAAATGCTATGTTCTTTTGACTTACATCCTGTACGGTTTCCCGTCATTAATATTATCCAGTAGACACATTCGTCTCGTTGCTTTCTTTTCTTCGGCTACATGTACCGTCAATTGCATCGTTAAATAATTGAGATAGTGTTCAAAATATTTTGGATTATTACTATCTTAACTCCTATTGAACCGTTATCAGACTCTAACTAGTTTCCGAACTGAGCCAAAATTCCCAAAAGCCTAAAGGCCTTAAAACTAAATTCAATTCGAACTAGTTCCTTTGCGCATGGATATGCAGGTCTCAGCACTTCAATTATTGCTAGAACGATCATTGGTAGTCCGGTTCATCTAGAATATTAAGCACTTCATCAGTTTCCCGTTCTGTTCGGAGATTGTGCCAAAATATTTGGCGAAAAACTAACATGTGTATGACGAGGTTTATAATTCAGGTGGCAGGTCTCTTCGAGGAAGGGATACAAAAGGTCATGGCCTGTTACAGCCAATACATGAATGTGGGGGAAACATCGTGAAGATATAGCATAGATATCTACGTGAATTTGCATATTGCAATAGGCTTACGTTAGTCTTATTTAATTTGCTACACCTCACCGGGTGTTGTATACAGAACAGCATGTATTGAATTGTCCTATTGGGATGCGAAATATATTTTTCATCGCTTTTAAGTAGGTTACGAACTGTGCATTGTTGGTCTTCCGAAGATCTGGATGCCTTTCTTTAGAAGCAAGTTGTATACCGTTGCGACCGAAAATATGTAATTAAAACTGCTTCTTCTCGCGTTGAATTACAGCATTAGTAAGGCCTAATTCTATGCACAATATGTATTATTCCGATTCAGAATTGAGTCTGTGAAACTTTGCTGGTGTCGAAATTAATGACAAAAAGAGTTGAAATTCAGATATTTATCTGGCAGTGTCCTCTTTAAATGAATATTAACGCTCGCTGCCTCGTAATTAACGGGTTCCGGCCAAGGGCACCCATGTTGTGATTTTCAGTGCGAACAAGGATACTTAAGTTTTGACTGACATGATTACCTTAATTTGTGTCATATTAGTATAATTTTCTCTGGTTATGGTGGGCGAGCATTCCCCTTGCCCCCTGATGGTCCCGGGTCCCTTGGTCCCGGGTTCGATGCCCGGTGGTACATAAGTACTTCGGATTCCGCGTTAAACTGTAGGTCCCGTCCTTACGACGTCATCTTCATTCGATGGAAGGCAATGGCAAACCACAATGGGTTCACCTTGCCCAGGGACCATCGGGTCAATACCTGCCCTCTGGCAGAACACTTTAAGCTACGGGCATTTGCAATTCAAAATGTATATATTCAAAATCATGAAATCACCTACAGCACCTCTTCCGCCAAAAAAGTAAAATAAAATAAAATAAAAGTTATTACACATTTAGAGACTTGAGAAGTTTGACATCTAAAACTTATCATTTAGCAGAAATTGTATTTTTTTTTAAATGTAAGATCTGGTAATCGTAGAGTTGTAATAAGTAATATATGTTTCAAAACACACAATATGTATTTAAATCCTTTAAAACATGTTTGATTTGTTTGAAACGTCTCTTAAATGCATCTTTTGGAAAACTTTTCTTTTTAATCGAAGGAATACTTACAATTTAAAGTATACGTATACTTCTAGTACTACAACTAACAATTCTACGGCTGTTGCTGCTACTACCACTAACCTTGCCCATCTCTTGGTCCGAAAGAGTGATCGGTGAGCGACGTCATCCCTCAGACATGTGATTGAATTAGGATATAGTTGCTAGCTTAGTTTATAAATAGAAATTGCTGATACTTGTATTATTATTTTTAGAACTCTTACTAGAACTACTAATACTACTAGTATTGCTGCCTGAGGTAAAATTGCCTAAAGGTTTTAAGTAAAATTAAAATACTGCTGTTCCTAGTACAGGTACTATTAATAATATTAGTATCAGAATACCTAGTTATTTAGTCCAGTAACGTAACCTTGTAAAAAGGACTTTCTATAAAACATTGCAATAAAAAAGCTTGTTTAAAGTACGTGATTCTTTTTTTGTTTCAAAACACTGGAGCTCTTGACATATGGCAAGGTTGGTTTGTTACCTCTTATCTACATACTGGTGCACTTAAATATGAGATACCCGGCCTTCGTGGTCCAGCCAATACCGTTGCAGATTTTGGAACGAAAATAAGTAGAGTCACGTGGGTTCGAACCCCTACGATCGACCATCGTAAGTTTTTCCAATCATCAGTTTCACCAGGCGAATGGAGAGAAAGGCCCCTGGCCGCTACTTTCACCATCCTCTCCCCTGCCATGTCCTGAACCAAAGATGCCTAAAGGCCATAAAAGAATGCAATTCAAAATAAGATAATAAACAATTTCTTCTGATAGATCCAGACACGCCTATATTTCAGTATAAATGCTGTAATCTAATTTACAGAATTTGCATTCAAGGTATATGTAGCATTATTCATTAGTTATAATGTCCATTAATTTCAGTGGAGCACACAAGATGGAACACTAGTCTTCGTAGCCATTCTTATTCTCATAACATTACATGATTACCAGAGACTTGGCTGGTTGTTTAATGAACTTTCAAGCCTCTCAACTCCCTATTTTCTAACATAAAAGCTTTCTAAATGTTATTAACGATTGTAATCTTATATATATATAGGCAGACACCGTGATAGGTTGACAGCAATTATTATGGTTGCGGACAGCATGCAGTTTGGAGTTTAAGTGTATAAGTGTGCTCGCCCTCTGAGAACGACTAACAAGCCATTAAGTTATACAGTAAGGAAGAAAAAAAAAAGCTAGTTTATATCTTACGAAACTACTACCTTTAGGTTCAAAGTATCACAAACTGATATAGCAGCTCTCTTAAAGTCTGATATCTTAAAGACTGCTCGTGCATACTACATTCCCTTATTCTCATCAAACAGTTTTCGAAACCCTTTAGTATGGAAATAAAACGCACCATAAATGTTCAGTCTTTAGTCTTATAAAATTCTGCGTGCAGAGAAAGGGAGAAAAAAAAATTAACGTTGAATATAGGGTAAAGCGGGGTTGTAGTGCAGGAATGGGGCAACATGGTCCAAAAAAACGAGAGAAGAGAGTTTGGTAACGGAGGAGAGGGTAATGGTGTGCTGCTGATATCTCGACGTGTTTTCGAAAATTTTGCTGCAATCAAGAGGCCATTTCAAAGTCATTAACTAGCTGTAACGTGATTACCGTCTGCCTAGCATATGATGGGAAGGGTACAGGGAGAAAGATAGAAGAGGGGGGGGAGAAGGAGGTACAAAAAAAAAGATGAAAGTTAGAAATGAGGTAGTGAATTCTTGGGAAGAGAAATAGTAAGGACAAATCTTCTCGAAAATAAGCCAGGATGGAAATTCTGATTCTGAACGAGTATTGCAAATCTTACTTCTCTCTCTGAAAGTGTCTCCTCCCCCTCTCTCTAACTCTCTCTTATCCGTGAAAAGTACTTCTTTAAGAGTTTCGATGAGGTGGAAATGGCATGTAGCTGGAGGGAGAAATAGTCATTTTATACGTCTTAAACCATTACCTTTAATTCAAGAATTGCATTCCCAAAAAAAATATTTTAAAGCCCAGTTTAATGGTCATTTCTTTTTTTACCTTTTTGGAAAAGGATTAAAAAGAAGAAGAAGATTATTTTACTTGCAACTTCTAGTACATCCTTCAGATACTGAGACATAAAAGCCATCATCCGTCTTGTAAAGAAAGGAATAGTAAATCTCTAATAGAAGACAATTAATAGTGTAGAAAGAAAATATATTTTGCTAAGCCTTCTGTGTATACACGACAATAAATCTCAATTTTACTGATGAAGTTAATTTATTTGTTTTTTTCGGATGTTACAGTTAGAGGTATATTAGCAGTGTAGCACACAGTATATTTTTAATACCTATTCAGTTTTATATCTGCTTGATTATTTGGAATATAACATCACCTTCTTCAAGTGCTATTTCTGAAATGTATTTTCTACGAAGCTAATAATGTTATGTTTATTAAATAAAACTGCAATAACTGCGAAAGAATTCTGCACGTGTTACTGAGAACCAATTATCGTAACGTAATCATATTGTTAATTTAACCACGATAATTTTACTTCAAAGAACACGAGATATGTTATATCTTATTTATCTGATCTAAAAAGGTCATGCACTACAACGGTCTATTTGTAAGTGGAATTTAAGGTGTCCCGCAGGGCTCTAATGTGGGACCACTATTGTTTAATGTTTATCGTCGACACTGAAATAATCACAATATTCTTCTTTTCGCAGACGATATGAAAGACTATGAAAAGGCACTTTCTTTCAAAGATTGAAAAACTCTTCAAAATGAAATAAATGTTTACGCTATGTGTTGCTGGACTATAGACTTTCCTTCAAATCTTAAATTGACTCTATAATAGAGCAGATATTTAAGAAGCCTTTGATTCGTTTCTTTATAATCAGTAGGGACTTTAATAATAGTGAAACATTAAATAAAACTATTGACTTCTTTTATATACAATCGAAATTAAAATATTGGCTGTTCAATTTTTAGTTCTTTTGGAATAAGAACTACACATTAACCTTGAGGAGAACTCCTGTCTCCTCCAAATTGGGGTTTCCAAAGGTACTAAAATATTTTCTACCATGGCTGATGTTCTCGTATTACTATTCTTACACTAGAACCCATTTGTTTTCCAAGAAGTGCTACAGCAAAGAAATGTTAAAACAGTAAAGTTGGAGAATATTGTAGATACTTATTTCTACTTCTAAGACTTTTCATTACAAATCAGCACCAAGGTACACACTAGACTCGGAAGCGCGGAATATTCATCTTACTAGGGCGGAAAGAGACACCACTCTTTTAGAGTGCATTTTTCAATCGGAAAAAGTGGTTTTCAATGAAACACTTACGCTTTGGATAGAAAATGTGATCTTTCTACATGGTATTCCGATCTAATATGGATGTAATTTATTCTTCAAACTTCAAAGAGCGATTTCTCATCTTTTTTTTTAGAGTGGATAACCTTTCTCAGTGACAAAAATATACCGAAGATGCCAGGAATAAAACAAAAATATATAAGAAATATGTAAATATCGTTCTCAAGTACCTCACATGGCGATGGAGCTAGTCGTGCGGTCTGACGTTTTAGGCCAGTGTCTCCAACGTCGTTTTTTCAAATCCCGCATGACATATGGATGTTTGTAGATTTTAATCAGCATTGGGCTCACGGTAATCGTGACAGGCCAAAGTCAAAGTTACTCAAATGACCCTAACGATTTTTTTTATCCATTATCTCACGAGACGAAAGATACGCTTTCGAGGGTATTCTCTCTCAGTTGGCCATCTAGCCTAGGGGGTAAGACGTTGGTTCGCTGCTTGAAAGGTAGCAGGTTTGCATCTTTTCCGTGTTGAAAATCCACTCTATAAGAGCGGTCCTTCGTTTCATTCTAGCAAGATGAAATATTCCGCTAAAATTGAGCTTATTTCTGCTCTTTGAATTTACTGTAATATTCAAAGATATGAAATATGAATGTTCTAAACAATGTATAAATTAATAAATTAAATTAACGATCTCCTAGTGTTTGAACTTATTCTATCTCTTGCCAGCTGAGTGACCGAGTGGTATGCGGCGGTAGGTCATAGGCTCGAAGGTCCCGAGTTCGAGTCCCGGCATGGGTGTGGATTTTAACAGCTAAAGGCGAATCCTGACAGGCCGAAATCCAAAGTTACTAGACTGGCGCATATAGAAATAAATTTTTTACTTATTCTATTACATATATAGTATAGACATTGTCCAAAATCAGGCCAGGAATATCTTTACCTCGGTACCAGCCAAGACACGAAGGGAAGTGTGGGTGTCCAAGTGATTGTGTTTTATATCATACGTTCGTTTTCATATCCATTTAGATGGGTCACACCCACCCACACCTACACACACACACACACACACAATGAAAGGACGATGGGGTGGAGTGGGATGGGTGCACTGGACAGTAGACAGGACATTGAAACGGTTTTTGTGACTATTGGAACGTGTTATTGCATGTACGAAAGCAATAATTTTAAAAAAAAAATGGCGAGGTGTTTGATACATTGCATGGCGACAGGAAAATAGCAAAAAGAGCTTATTGGACGGTTACAGGCATAGGGCAGGGTGGGGTATTATGAAAGAGAGAGAGAGAGAGAGTAGTGTTTATTGCTACCGCGATTTAAGCTTTTATGCGGACCAAATAATTAAAATTGATGGCCCACCCATCGTTTTGACACTTGGCTATAATCACTATGAAAAGGAAAAAAAGAGATAAAGAAAAAAAATACGGAAATTGCCATCATGAACGCCATTAACCGGAAGTAATCGATCTGTTTTTATTAGTGTAAGTGGAAACTAGTCTTCCTAAGGCAGAAGAGGAAAATGGAAGAAACTATTGATTAGAATTACATCGATTTATAAATTATCATTCTTACGCTTCCCGTCTGATAAGACAGTAGGGGAAAGTTGGAGAAAACGGCCAGGTGTAACTTTAATTGACTATAGTATATACAGTAAAGAAGTATCCAGAATGCTCTTCGGCTCCAACGAAACTTCAATTCTACTACTAGACAGGGGTATAGTTCAGTACTCTTTTCGCTTCTTCTGGAAACTTATTTTTCCAAATAAAGTAAGTTTTCCCAGTTTTGTCTAACTGGTACGTAAAAAACGGAGAACTTATTTATTTTAATAAACAGTAAATTTCATCATAGTTCAAAAATCACTAACATAGACGTATAATCTCTCTTTATGAGTTATAAGAACAGTGACTATAATACAGGAAAACAATAAGTAAGCCACTGTGGAAGATAGGAAAATAATGTAATTTCTGTTTTGATAAGTTACCCCAAAAATTGAAAACTAGTTTTAAATATTTCCAAAACGATACTGCTTTCTATCGCTAGATAAAATAGTTTTAATTGGTTCAGAAAATATCTACTTGGAATCTTCATGCAAATAGCGAGTCCAGCAGCTTGCCTCTCCATTTTGTCCAACAGTCTAAATTTTCATATTTCAATACGGCTCTGCTCAGCTAGTTGTTCAAGGTCAAACTACTACTATATTACTCCTAAATAACTGTTAAATGAGGTAAGGTATCTATAATTTGTAGTCCAGGATTAACAAATACACAAACGAGCAGCAAACCTGATGTTTAAAAAAATCGAAGCGTAGGGATATTTAAAAAAAAAACTCCACTTGGAGACAGGCTATATATGAAATTACCATTCTAACTGAAGAAACTGCCTCTGTGATACATCCAGTGAGCAATTAAACTCCCACATGGTTGATGGCACTATCAATCTGAGCTGAGGGGAGGGGGGGGGGAGCACGCCACCCTGTTTTGTCAAAACTTTTCCATTCTTCAGTAAACATAGACAACCTCACATTAATATTATAGATGAATCATGCAGTATTACAGAGATTGACCTGGTACCATACTTACTACGTACTGCGTTGAGATTTGTCCTTTGTTTATTAAATGTATTCGAATTGAAAATTGTGATGAATACAAGTCTACTTATTTAGTAAGTCAAGTACATTTTTAACTATTTTGAACTGTAAAAAATATATCTTTTTATAACTTAATCGCCAATATTCATCTCCTTTGATTTTCCATCTATAAATTATATGTATGGTGACAGTAGAATTTCGTGACTCGCGAAAATTTTAAACGCTCAGATAGATGATTGTTAACATTTTGTGAAAATATCCTTTTTAACTTACGAAATATTTTCGAAATTTAGACATGTTGCTTTCATCCACGAATTCTCAGCTTTACTCAAAGACGTTATACTATTTTTAGTCATTCATTCACGAAAATAATGCCTAAATAATCGAATATATAATTCGTCTTCAAAAATATATCATTTGACTCGCGTACTGCGGAGAATATTATAATGTAGTACGTTGAATCCTCGTTAGATGGCAGCAAATTCGCGAAACATGGTTTGTCATCTAGCGGGAAAATTCAAACTACATGATCACAAGGACATTCCTGCAAGGTTTATGTCCAATATTTTAGAACGCCCTTGAAAAGAATTATTTATAGTGTTAAGCTACTCAATAAATTTACTCTTCTACTCAAGAAATTTTACTTTGCACTGACAATATTTTTAAAACATTTTCACTAACGAAATTTGGATGCCTTTATTCAAGAAATTCTGGTGTTTCTAGCTTAAATGATGCTTCCGGAAATGACAGTAGATGAAATTTCCCGTTTATGCATTGAGGAAATAAATCGGAGTTTTTGAGTAATGGCTGCGAACTATTTTATCTTTGTTTATTTTCAAGTTAGTGCTTTATTATTTCTGGATCTTCTTCAGCGATAGTTCTTAGGTCCGTTGGTATTCCTGCTTTGTTCATCTGCTTCAGTGGCGGCTCACCAGCTGAAGTTGGTGAAGTTCAGCTTCACTTATTATTTTGATATGTATGAACTTAACAGACATTAATAAGTATTAATTGGACCAGGAAGCAAGTCAACATCATCTAAGATCGGATAGTGGCATTATCAGTATCCTGTCTAAGCACAGAAATTCCAGAATAAATGTTAATGAACAGGGATAGTAAGTACGTGTTGATGGGTTTTGGTAGTACTTCACCTATTATTTGTGTCACGAGCCGCCACTGATCTCCTCGTAAATTTAAATTAGATAACTGATCTACCACTTGCTCTACGAATATTAACTGGTTACATTGACCGTAATCAATTTGTAACTGGTAAAGCAGCCAATTGCGCAAGCATTCATACTTGTGTTTCAAATGAATTTAGACATTTTATGTATATTTACAGTGTATGTAGTACCTAGTAGGAAGATATTTTTTTTTCTAGCGACTCGCTTTTGTATTAGTACGTGAACAATGTTCAAAATTAATCGCAGAAATTACTTACAAAAACCCTTAATCGGCTTGAGATATGAATCCTTATCGTCCAGTCTCATGAATTTTCAACGTCATCACATGTGAAAGTATACCGAGCCGCCGTACTTCAGTGGTAGAGCGTTGAGGTAGCACTCGGGAGGTCGTGGGTTCGATCCCAGGGGCCTATCATTCTGACTGAGGTTTATCCAGGGTTTCTCTACAGTCACACCAGGCAAATGCCGGAATGGCAAGTTCAACATAGGCCCTGGCCGATACCTTCCAGAATCCTTTCTTCTTCCCTATTCTGGCCTGATTCTTAGATTCCTAATGACCATAAAAAATCAATTGTGAATGTATGTAACACACAAAACACACAGACAGAAAGAGTGAGGCAGAGAAATATTGTGAGAAACGGAGAGTGAAAGAGAAACAACGGAAATGTAAAAGAGAAAGAGGGAGAGACAGAAGAAAAAGAAACATTGTGTAAGAGCAAGAAATAGAAAGGGAAAGAAGTAACGAAAGAAAAGGAGGAAGGAGCTAAAAGGTTCAGAAAGACAGAATGGAAGAAGAAGAGAGAAAGAAACAGACAGAGGAAGGGGGAGAGAAATACAGAAAGATAGAGAAGGAAAAATACTAAACAATGAAGAGATAAATACTAGTTTGGGACATTATTACCAGGACAATTTTCTTTGCATTACGATAATGATAATAACAATGCTTCTACTAAAAATATATTTAAGAGAGACATTGATTTGAACTTAAAATTATTATGCATTGAATGACAGAAGATAATTTTTCAATATTATCAATTTGATTTGTATGGCCATACAAAGCAAAACACCGTATATAGAGAATTAGTCAGTACTCCTAAATGCCTACGTATTACCTTCTTCCTTTGAAACACTTTCTTTACTCACTAATAGATGGCTCTGGCCTAATGATTCTAGTAAACTGAATTTCTGAATGGTTCAGCATTTCCTGTTAGCTGAAATGTGGAAGCACGAACCAATTATAAGCTTTAATTTATCGGAATGTTTCAGATAATAAGCTATTAAGCTCAAGAGACATCTACCGGTGAAGAAAGAGAGCTTTTAAATGTCAGAAGGGAATGTATATAGTGTTTTTAGACACATTTAAGACTTAAGAGTATAGTTATATCTACTTTTCTGTATAGCTCTCTGTGGTTAAACATAAATGTCTGAATAAACAATGAATTAACGTAACAGTAACGTGAGATTTTCGTGATATGAAACAAACAATCGGCTAAACTTATTTTCGGCAAAGCCATTCTTATTTCGACAATTTACAGTTGTTCTTATCTTGCATTATCAGAATAAAACTAATGTTTATTGTACTTACAGTTCTAAGATTTGAAGAGTTGATGAAAGATACACGATATAGTTACTTGTAGGTTCGCAATCAATAGGCACAAACTAATTTTTGCTTAAACCAAAATCGTAGCAGGATTATAAATATAAGTTTTAGATAAGAAAAAATGTGTAGTTAAATAATGCAGAAATTTCTGAAAGAAAAAAAGTCTTGTATAGTTGGCATATAACTAATAAATGTACTTAAAATGGATACGCGTAATGAAGCGACATCTATACAACCTTCTAACATCCAATGCAATAATTTCCAGTAGTATTGAGTTGTGGCTAATTGTGTGGAAAGGATGATCATAGAAATTGAGTCCGTGTAGGAAATGTATTTACAGGTAGAAGAAACATGCGATGTGCTCCAGATTAGTCTAATCATGGGCCTTGTACTCGAAGGTTTCAATTTATTATCTTATTTCTTTATATTCTGTAGATCCCTTAATGAGATTTATCGCGTTTGTAAATCTCTCCATCCACAATTTTCGATTCGGAAACTACTATAGCTTCAAATGTGGTTGAGGTGTCGTTGGAAAGATCTCAACGAAGCGAGTTCCAACACGTATAGATCAACGAGATCGGATGAGAAAGTTCGGATATAGAGGGAGTAACTCTTAACACCCTTGCAGCAAAATATATAGGCCCAATATTGGCCCAGTACTGAGCCACTAACAGTGAATATCGATCAAGGTTGACCCAGTACTGGGGCACTAACGGCCAATATCGATCAAGATTGGCGCAGTACTGGGCCACTA
>JAGDQP010001137.1:0-54124 GCA_022664845.1 Lepisma saccharinum | reverse complement strand
TCAAGGTTGGCCCAGTACTGGGCCACTAACGGCCAATATCGATCAAGGTTGGCCCAGTATTTGGCCACTAACGGCCAATATCGATAAAAGTTGGCACAGTATTGGTCCAATATTGGTCCGATATCCTGTGCTTCAAGGGCAGGAACTACTAGGAAAGTGGATGAGCTGTTGTTTCAAAGGTCTCGGCGATATCAAACCTGGATCCAAATCTGAAGAGCGGATCCCGAGATAAGTTACTATTTCTACATAGTAACTAACTGAGAGAATTGACATATCTCGATTCAGCAAGTACTAGGGCTATGAAGATTGGCCCAAACATTATTAGATACTATTAGATAATATAGAAAACCATTGAAGGTGACCCAGATGTCAGTGTTGCCACCCTATTTTTTAAAAAATCATTTATTTTAAAATTGCTAGCATTACGATAGACATAGCAGCATTGAATTTAATATCAACATTATTCAACACATTAGAAAAATACTGTGAATGTCACCGTTCAAAATCAGCTAAGTTTTCAGTGTTGCCAACGTGTTTAATTTTTTAAAAAATTCTTTGTTACCGTTAGGTATATCGCGCTAAACTTGGAATAAAAATGAATACAACACAATAGAAACTTACTATTGGTGTCCCAGTCCCTCAGTAACTCAGTTGCCAGTGTTAGCAACCTATTTCCAAGCAATGAATGTTTGTGTGCCTGAGATAATCTCGAAGGAGCCTTACCGAGCCGCCGTAGCTCAGTGGTATACCGTTGGCGTAGCATTCGGGAGATCGTGCGTTCGATCCCAGCGACCGACCATCCTGACTGAGGATTTTCCAGGGTTTTTTCCTGTCAGACCAGGAAAATGCCGGGATGACACCTTCAACATAGGATCTGGCCGACAGCTTCCGCTCCAGTATCCAAGCCTGAGCCTAATATACCTTAAGGCCATAAATAAAGTTCAAATTCAAGGGAGCCTTCACGATCGTAGTAGGCTCAGCGTTAACTTGCTTTTTTCCTTCTCATTCTTTAGATTAACTAAGGCTAGTTAAGATTAGTTTAGCTCAGTTTAGATTAGTCTGACAGCGCCTACCCTAAACTGGGTTTGTTCTCAAACATCCACAGAACACAATAAATAGAATTTTGTCTTGTGCTTGAACATAAAATTAAAATCATTTCGTCACGATCTCAAGTCCGTTTGTGAGATATTGACTGAATACACAAACAAGGGCTGTTTCAAATTGATAACTAAAAATAATCATTTTATCGGTTTCTTCACAAACTTTTAAGGGACTCTTCAGAACTAACGACAGGCGACTCTGGTGTTTTAATACACTGCCATCTGGTGACAAAAAGATGAACTTATTGCAACTCACTCGTTGCCATCCCAAGGTCACCACAGTGACGACTGCAACCTATGAAGGTATTTTGAAAAAGAAGTTTCTTCTTGCGTTGTAAGAAAAACGTCAGGGAATGGTTGCAACTGCGTATATTCATCAACACAACGTTGCTGCTTATCAGGCGGCCATTGCTAAGCAGTTTCTTACCGACAATAACTTCCTCATGCTTCGTACTCACCTGATTTAGCACCAAGCATATTTTTATTTTTTTGAACGCCGAGGTACACTCTCCGTGGTCGCATATTTTGAAGTCGTACTGCTTGAATTGATGGCTTTTAGGCATCTCAGGCTGAGATGGAGATAGGGTAAGAGAGGATGTTGGAAGGTAGTCTGGTGAGGTCTAGTTAGTAGGTACCGTCCCGGCATTTGCCTGGTATGATTGAGGAAAAACCCTACAGAAACTACAGTCAGGATAGCCGACCACTGGGAAATCGTTCCGCTTTTGTATCAGCGATTTCCTAGCGGACAAAACAGGCCCCCTAAAAAGTATTTGTGACTGTCATACAATCGTGGCGTCCCATGATGAAACATCCTACTTCTGAAGATAACACTCATTTTTACATTCTTTTCTTTAGTTCACAATAGACCGTGGTGCTCTCAAATATTGCAACGTTAATTTAGCTCATTTCCGGACGTTGCACAACAATGTAATTCGGATAACAATATAATATTTTATTGTTACTTTCACATATTTCTATATATTTTTAAAGTATATTTTAATATTATTTTAATATTACCCATAAATACTAGCCTGCAAGGCTGTGGCGTTTGACTGGTTGCAGAACGATTTAGGATTTGGCTAAAAAATTAATAAAAACGTTTTAAAGACATACTTCTCTTAAACAATTTGTACTAAAAAGTAAAAAAAAAATGTTTCTACATTGCTAAAAAGAAAAGCATAAAGCACGTTCTTATATAGAGTCGTTTTATATTTTTTCAATTAGCGCGCCCCATTCTTTTCTTTTTGGTCATGCATAAACATTTTTTTTTACTTTTTAGTACGAATTGTTTAAGAAAAGTATGTATTTAAAAAGTTTTTATTATTTTTTTTCTTTCTGGCATTAAATGTACTTCGGCACTGTTCAATTATGTTGAATATCAGTATTTACGGCAATTCAACCAACCATTACGAATACGTTTTCATTAATATAAATCTTGTCGATATAAATATATATTATTTATTAATATTACTCTGTTACCAATGTATATGTTATTTCCTATGCATTGCAGTTTCAGCATCATAATACAGTGATTCTGCCAGATCCCCCCAATGAGCTGTCAGCCTCCCAAATTCACGAGCACCCCAACTCCCAACATTAAAATTTTTACTGTAAAGAATTTATAGAAACCTTCCAAAACTCTACTTACACCGTCCCAAATTTGGTTTTACATCCCCTAAACTGACAATCCTGGCAGAATCCGTGATATGGTAGCAACTCTGAAAGATAATTCTTACTAATATAATGTTTTATAAATTATATTTACGTATGTTACTGTTTTGAACATAAGCAAGCAGTAAAAATAAATAACCAATTAATGAAATCAGGTTAATGTTTCTTTTATTGTTAACAGTTAATATCATTAACTATCAAACAGAACAGCAATGCCTCAGTGGTAGAATGTTGGCTTAACATTCAGGAATTTGTGGGTTGAATCCGGGTTTTCCAGGATTTTCCTCAGTCACACCACAGATTGTATCTTCAACTTAAGTCCTGGACGCATCCTTTCTCCTCCCGTATCCCAACCTGAGCCTTAGATGCCTAAGAGCCATAAATAAAATTCAAAATGCAAATTCATAAGCTACTTTTAACATTTTGCAAATATAATAAAATAGAATCTCTACGGAGATATGGCATAACCGTCTGCGGAGGATGTTAATAAAGCTAAAAAAATCATTGAGGTAATTTCTAGAAAAGACTCCTTAGTCTTCTGAGATTTCTGAGAGATGGAGCTTGGCACTTTGTTCCTCCAAGCTTCCCCACCCTTCCATCAATTCAGAAAGTTATATACAGTATTTAGAGGTAACGTCAGCACATCTATTTATACGTATTACACTGTTTCTTTGTATGGTTTACAGAAAGAACACACACAAAATGTAAGCTAATACGAAAATTAGATACATAATACATTAACAGAATGAATGAACTGAGTAAATGAACACTAGATGTCTCTTGTATGTAAGTAATTAAAGTCCAATTAATTCAGTACTGATTTTAATTAGGAAATTCTGCACAATAATTTTATCAAGAACCCCAAATTCAAGTTGAATGAGTTCATCAGCACCTGATCATCGTGTTCTCCTCTGAAATGGAGATAACAGATAAAATGTAAAAGCTCTCTGAACCATTCGTAAGAATTTACAATAACTTATAAACATGTATTTTTTTAAAATAAAGAAAACCGTAGATAACCTTGCCCTTAAACTGTTTAAGAAAGCTAATTGTCTCTCCTAAAATTTCGTTAAAAAAAAAGGAAGCATGTGTGGCTTCAAATGGACAGCCAAGACTTCCCAACCTAAAGTACGTTAAATCCTAACGTTTTAGTGAAAATCATTCCCGAGGAAAGGTTATCATGGTTAAGCGCATAAACCTTAGTTGAAAAAAAGTATTAACTATGAACACAACAGCCATGGTGAATTAGTGTCTAATGTCTAAATTTTTGCGTTACATAAGCTTAACAATAATAATAAAAGGAAAAATATACAGAGACACACTGCTTCAGATTCGCTCAGGGCAATAATGTACATTGCAGTTAGAATAGAATAATAATTTATATATTTTAATGAAAGGTATTTTAATAATATCGAAAGATAACACCACAAAGCTAATGCCAAGATAGTACCTTGAAAATAGTCCCTAGCTGATTTCTTTCCAGCATCCCCTTCCCTACCTTATCCCGGATTGAGTCAAATATGATTAAAGATTACAAATAAAATAAAATTTAATTCAACATATTTTACTAAGGATTATTTTACATTACTATAAAAGAGCCTTTATCTGGAAAATTTAGTATTTTTGTCGGAGAATGCACCGTTCACATCGATACAGCGTTTCTAGAGTCTTTAGAAGATATGGAAGTTTATTAATTCCGTACAATAAACCTTTGAGCTAGATCTTAAACACTATTGACATATTACCAATCAAGTGAAAACAGTTTGGAAAAGCTACGCAGGTCTAACGCGGATCTTCTACGGGAGATTTGATGAACATATTTATACCAAAAATAATAAATGCCAACCATATTATGATGTGGTTTCTATATTGGCGATTCTGATTAGCTGTAACTAGAAAGAACTGTACTAGTAGAATATTTTAATGACTTAAACAAGCAGAAATGAAAAAAAAAAATGTCACCGCACGTCTTTCAAATTGTAGACTGAGCCATTTCTCCAGCCCCTCCTTCGCAATTTCAAGTTTAATTTTCTCCACCATGAATTATGCACAACCGCTAAAAAAATACATATACAAACACACAAACAATCTGATCAGGAGCATGTCTAACTGCCGTATTGGAAGGACCGGTGACGTTGTGTTCGCCATTTTAAATTCCTAATATCATCAGTTTATTGTGCTCAAGCAATAAAACATCGTGCACAAAATGTGCACGAACAATGCATAAATGACACCAACTTGAAAGACATCAGTCTAGGAAGTTGGGGGCTACCTACTCTCCAGCCCCCGCCAACTTGCATGATTTTCGCCGGTATGAATTGTTCACTAATGCTAAAAAAAATGTGTGCAAAATCGTTCACAAACGATTGCAACTAGAAACTTGAAGAGCTTGGTGCAAAAACGGGACATCTCCTGTTTTAAAAAATTTATCAGGAAATAGAATAATAACAATAAAAATTCATCTGCACCAATAATAGCAGGTGAATTTCTCCATAACAAGCCCCGCACAGGTCTTAGCGTAAGGTAAGACCTCTTTCTTGCGCCAATGCAAAGAGCAACTTAGTTTCGAGCATATTATAATCAAAAACTGAAAACTGAAAAAAAAATTGAAAAACATCTCCTTTTTGCACTAAGCTCTTCAATTTTCGATCTGATTTTTGGGGGGACTATTCTTTAACCATTCCTGCCCTAATGTATTATTTCATACTTTTCGATTTCTAATTTTGCACATACGTGTACAAACGACGCACAAAAGAATTCAATCAGAACCATTTGTTTTTGAAAAGTTTGAATTCTCTATTTCGTATGGTACTCTGGTACTTCTTGAGTTAGCGTTCGTTAACACTACTAGATCTAATGGTTAAACTGTAAGATACCTACGAACACGAAATTTACATAACGGAATCATACATTTTCGTATTTTTTAGAAATAAATACAATATAGAATAGCATTTTAGGAGGTAACAGAGTCTGCATTGAGTAGAAAAAGAGGTTTACGTCAAATTAAAGTCTAGGAAGATTCTCATAATTACAGTACCTCTCTTGAAAGGTACGCTCTTGAAGATGGACGCTCTGTAATGTAAGTTATTATATATAGAGAACTTGAAAGTCGGTAAAAATTTTCGGGACAAATCAACTTTACCGTAAACACGACGAAACTAACTGAGTATTATCTGACATATTTCTATAATATTTCTCGACGTTACTGGCAGGGATAGGCTAAGACAGTCTGAAAGTTGTAAAATGATATTCTGTGTTAAATCAGATAGGGAAGTTAGTGGCTTATTCACTATTGTGGACATTATCCCAGTGTTTAACTTAGTGAACTGAGAGGAAATTCAATCAGGATTGCTGGGAGATAAGAAGAGCGTAAACGTTGTGCAGCCTTCTTCATGCTAGTAGGTAATCAGCGACCCTTTCCAATAGACCACAGGGGGAGAAAACATAACGTAATCTAACACAAACTAAGCCAAGTTTAGGCAACATAACCGAAAGGCCCAGAAACAAGACCCAAGAAAATACGGTTGGGATAAACAGTCAAGAGAACTATACATACCCTAATCAAGAACAGAACCGACATTGTTAAGAGTCTACGAAACATTCACTTCTTGACGAACAACTGCAGGTAAGTGGTGACTTCGTAACAGTGATAACGAAAGCCTAAGTATCTTTTAACACTTCGTGTATTGCTTTCTAAAGAAATTTGCTGATGAATATTCATTTTCAGTTCTTGCCTGGCGTTGAAAGACTGGGTACTCTAGTGATTCCCAATCGGTGATCCTCGTATCTTCAGGTTGTTCCCACGAACCACATTGTATATCTACAAAGACACTTCATTTTTTTTTCTGAAAACACAAGTAAGGAAAGTAATTTATTTCTATTGTCATATTAATGTTGTATTTGCAATTAGTTGTTGATAGGGACGTAGAGATGTAGTATTGTTTGATTTAGAGAAAGCTTTCGATCGAGTAATCAGGTAAATACTAATACTTGTGTTGAAGAAGGAGGCGTGGGAAAGCATGATCTTACTTAAGAATCTGTAAGCGGAGTGAAGAAAGCAGACCTAAACTAGATTTTTTTCATGAATATCAAGAAAAGATTGTAAACAGGTGCTTCAGTAACGAAGGACGAGCTACAACCGGTGGAAGAAGAATCAAATGAATTAGATTTGCAAATCATATAGTTACTCTTTTTGCAGAGAGTGAATGAAAAAAAATCACTTAACAAGATGTTAAAACAATTAATGAAAGTCATGAGGAACATGGAATGAAGACAAACGTGAAGAAAATGAAGAAAATTACAATTATAACAAATAAAATGACAAAGAACATAAAAATTGGAAGGCAAACATTAGAATAAGTGTGTAACTTTAAGTATCTGAGAAGTATTAGAAGTGAAGATGTGAAGTGGGTTAAAGAAAGAAGAGAATATAAATTATGAAAGAGACATACACTAAGAAGAAGAGTTAAGTGACCGATGAAGAAAGAGTTAAGGAAAAGATTCAGTTACTCTTTTGTGTGATGTTACATATGGCGCCCGAACAGGCACTCTAGAAAAAAGCGAAGAAAAAATTAAACCCTTCAAAATGTGGACATGAAGAAGATCAGCTTTCGTAGTGAGAAAGTGCTGAAGAGAGTAGGCGTGAGACGTACAATAATAGAGACAAGGAAGACGAGAAAAAAATAATGTGGTTAGGACACTGTTTTGGCAGAAATCGCACACTAATGAATGCTATTGAAAGTATGGCTGAGGGAAAATAAGAAAAACAAGATTGACGCAGCTTCTTAATAACATAAGGAAGATAAATTGTACCCTTAGAAAAAGAGCAAGACGTAAGTTCAAGATAGATGGAGAGGACTTAGCGCAGCTTAGAGGACCTGCCGCTTTCGGTAGAGCACTGATAATGTTGAACTAATAATAATCATTGGGTGTGTGTATTTACTTTGTTCCATCATTTGTGACAGGGTACAGCAAGGAAGACGGCCATGAATTATCATTGCTTTTAAATGCTGGCGAAGATACCGTATTATTTGCCAAAGCTTGTCAATCGGTACCATACGCCAGAAATATATAGGTATACTGTATAAGCATGCTCACACACATAAATAAGGAATGACATGAGTATTTTATGGTGAATTTAAACTAACACACTCACTCATCACATCGTCTACATCAATAAATATGACAAAAGAAATATTGCACGAGACTGCATAACTTTCTTTCTGAGACATGTACCGACAAAAGAACCTATAAAGTTCTTTCGATTGGCTTCAGTAACTACCAATCGCTATCTAACTCTCTTTCCTCAGTCCCTACTGCCTTTATCTCTGGACCATGAAAAAAAAAAGTCATCCGTTTTTTCGCTTTTACTTTTTGACATTCCGTTGGTAGGAACTAGAGAGTGAAGGAGGGAGGGGGGGATTTGTCTCGCACAAAATGGCTGTTCACAAGGTTTTCATTTCATCTTCGATATTTGTTGATATTCTTCGCACACATAGGTACACAGTATATATCATCACATGAAAGTTTCTTGTCTCTTTTTTTTTTCTCTTTTTTCTTTCTATCCGTATCTGTCTTTAAATAAAACGAAAGATCAAAGGAAACGTCAAAACGTCAGGCAATACCTCAGAAGATGGAGGAAACGGGATGCAGTTGGAACGAGGCATTGGGTGGGGGATTTCGGTTGTGTAAGTTTTGCTGACGACAGCGCTATAGCAATAGTATCTGTTCTTATATGGATACACATGTATGTTTGTGCATGGTGTATGAATTCTGACTGAGATCAAGAAAAAAAGTAAAGGAGAAAAGCCAATGAAAGAAGAAGAAACGGAATAAAAGGGAATGGAAGGAAAGAACAGATGTAGAAACAAAAAAAAAGAATACTGACGAATGAATTGTTCTGTTGGTGATGTCAGTCGCTTTCTGTACCACCACTAAACGAGACAGACTTTCTTTTCTCTTTGGGATCGCAATAATGGGATTAGCACGTGATCTGACTCTCAAGAAAGACGAAGAAAGCGTATTCCTTTTGCTATCTCTTCTTTGTTTCTTTTTTTTTTCTCTGTCCATCCTTAAAGTTCAAACCTGATTGAGTCTGAGAGACATGGGTGGCTGCAGACGTACTCCCTAGGAAATAAAAGATTGTTGATCAGAAGAAAAAAGTAGTTCCACATCTTTTAAGTTGAACAAAGGTTGATGAAAATAACTGAATGAAGGAAATGTTTAAGTGATAATGTTGAAATTAAAACAGGAGAGACGAAGACCGATGCCGTCTATACTTGTAGGAACACTCCATGTTTGCATAAATATGAACTATTTTCAAAGTTTATTGGCGCTTAAAACGATCACAAATTGTTTTTGACTCGCAACACTCGTTATAAGATTTAGTGAAAAAAAATCTCACAAAAGTATCGAAGAAGTGTATGGGATAGTATTAATATAGAATTGCCAACAGAGGTACCAAGAAGAGAATATGTGACGCGCAATGTCACGGGATGGGGAGGCTTGCTTTAAGAAGTTATTAAAATAATTCTCCTTTGGATGTTTGAAGATGAGGTTGTCATTTTGTAGGTTTGCTTCAAGTATATAACAGGACAGCCAATAAAGCACTTTAAAACGTTAAAGTTACTGACATTCACTATAGCGTACATGTGCCTCTCTTTGTTTTAGTATTGTTGACTGCGAAACTTCTTTTGAGTCAGTTATCAGTGTTTGAAATTATGTGCATTCTCATGGTGTAACGTAAGTTGACAGTTAACAACAAAGGCTAGGAGTGGTCATTGAATCAGCTTCAGTCCGTTCTTTAATTGTGAATTCGAGAAGGAACGTGTGAGTGAGTTGTTTTCAGTATGTAATTGTGGTCGACAAGAAGACTGTGAGCTGTCTCTGATTGAACAATTGCAAGGTCTTGCAAAACGTTTCTCTCTGTTGTCAAAACGTAATCCAGATGAAAGGTTATGTATGGATCAATTAGACCAAGCATAGGAAACAGAAAGATAAAACGTTTTGAGCTATCGTAGTATCAGAAAGGTAGTAAAATGATTTGTGCTCAACGTATTCATCAGAGAGCAAAGCAAGTTAGCCAATTGTATCTAATTGTAGACTCAACACAGGATGTTAGAAACAAAGAGGTAACTGTAATAATTTTGCAACCTGTTGAGTGTAATGAGGAACGTGAACCAGTTTCTGTGGAACATCTCTGTTTTCAGTTCAGGTGATACAAGTGGAATCCATTTGCAGCATTATATTGTGAATTACTTTCAAGACAGAAAACAAAATCCAGATTTTTATTCTTGGTCAAAGTATGGACGAGACAGGAGGTATACTAGGAAGATTCGAAAGCGCTGATACAACAACATTACAAGGATCTTTATGTAAGACGCACGTCTCACAAATTCACTGTAGTTAGTTGTGGAATAATTACTTTTCATATGCAGTATTCTTAATGTCTGTTTAAGATTGTATTCTGTTCACGCTAGATTGAAAATGGTCTTTGGGAGAATTTAATCATCAAAAGACTGCGTATTTACAACATGATAACCAAACAACAGTTCCTGTGCAAACTTTAGGTGTCTGTAATGGAAGGGATGTGGAAGTGATCACTTTGGTTTGAGGTAAAGATGAACCATTATCGATGTTTCTTTACGTGTGGCATGTCTTTTATTCAACATACTCTCGTGTACTCCACATGCTTATGGTGTGTTGCACCCTTGTGTTGCACCAACAGTAATTTCTCCTATTAAAGAAAAGTTACAGAAGAGAATAGATCATTTTTGGAATTCGTTAATTGTATTCATTGATCATTTTGACAAAGATCATGGGATTGCAGATTATGGAGACATACGAAACATTGTTAGAGGGTTTTCAATGAAATGGGAATAGACAAATCTACCCATCTCCCATCAGAATGTCTGTATCAGAAATAAGAAACAGACGTAATTTGTTTCTATCTATCTCTTCTATAAACAATTTTAAATTTTCTTGATGTGTTCCTCCGACGATATCTTACTTCTTGCAATACTTGTGACATCTACTGGCGACTGAAGGTACCTGAAACTTCAGAAACTAATCAACATCTCTCATGAAGATGAAAAATGACTGAACGAAACGGTAGATGAGCTCTCGAAATTTGAATGAATCAAAAACTACCTTCGTAATTGAGATGAAACCTAGTTCTTATACGCTCACTTTGTACCTTTTCTTAAAAAAAAAACTCATCTAACGTTTCTGTACCGAAAATAGTAGTAGTAGTGGTTGTCCAGAAGAATCTTTGAGACTTGAGATATATTAATACTTGTATTATTTTCAAGATAACGGCACTTTTATAAATAAAATACATTTTCACGTATTACGGAAGCATGGCTAGACCTACTCCTTTCAAAATTGACATGGTTGTAAAGTGGACTACCTTGTATATTGTTAGTAGCATAAGAACGTTCAGCTTGTAGCGGTTTCCATGGTAACGAGACTAATTTATTTAAACTTAAATTTGCGCCTCATGTGAGAACGGTTAGATCAAATTACTTCATATTTTGCATGATTATATAGTGCTGAAACCTTAAGACGAAAGCACATTAGAATGTTAAGCTATTGACCGTTTCCATGGCAATGAAACTCAAGTATTATACATATATTAGAGCACTACGTAGAAACGATGGGTCTAATCTCAGGGAAAGTTCATATACTAGAGTAGAATTTTTTTTCCTAAGGCTTCAATATGATATTTTTACTCGCATTAATTGTTTCAATTTAAAAACTATTAAACACTTATTCTGTTTATTTTTTAGGTGTGGAAACCGTTAATTGAAGAAAACAGCAGAAAACACGTAAACAGTTTTCCGCTAGCAGCGTTGGCAACAAAAGGTAAGTAAATTACGTCCAAAGCAGAAAGCAAAGTAACTTTAGGCTACATTCATCTTTTGCGATGTATACAAAATTGAACCGATTAAACACTTAATGAAATGTTTTGAAAACGTAAGCCTAAGACTTCAGCACGTACAAGTTGTCCAAAATATCGTAATCATGGTAACGGCATTGCATCATGTTTTATTAGAATCGATTCAGTCGTTCTCATTATGTGACAGAGAACTGAGTCTTGTTGCCATGAAAGTGGTAAATAACTTTGCGTTCTGATGTAGTCGAATCCTTGACGGTAGAACTGTATATACTCTAGGTTCTTCCAACATCGTCCATTCGGCATGAGCCAAATTTGCTTTAAGAACTTACAATTAATTCAATTCAATTCGGAGATCCAGCGATCGTATCTTGACTCAAATGGCCTAGGTGACTCTGTCTTCACTCGATGTGACCTGGTCTTATTCCTGTAGTTTGAACCAATTAATATTGTCTTTTGTGATATTCACAAAATTTTTCAGGGTAGCGTTTTCGAAACGGGAGTTGTATTTGCACATCTCTGGAGGTGTTTTTGTTCCCTCTAGGGATATGAGATTATTTTCGTAACTATTACTATTGTTAGGAACCTTTTTGTGTCGTATTTTCCGTCATCTGCGGGGTTAACAACATCCCCGTTCCCAGTCACCCCCTGAAAGAAACACTGTTCGAACGCAATAAACAAAGAACCAGCAGGTCGAAATCGGGTCACCGGATCAGAACAAGTCCCAAGCACATCCCCGGTGATCTGGTCCAAATCTTGACCGGATCAAACCGGTGATCCGTTTCAGCTCTGATATATGGTTGCTAAGGTTACGTAGTACAAACTTAAGCTAACGTGCGATTATGTTACTTGTACAAATGTAACCTAACGCTATGTGATCTAACTAATTTGAATTTATTGATGACTTATAGACATCTTTGACTCAGATCGGGTTGGAGTATGGAACAGGATGAAGAAGGTAGCGACCAGAGCCTTGGTTATAGTACCATCCCGTTACTCGCCTGGTAAAATTAGGGAGAAATCCTGGAAAACCTCAGTTAGGATGGTCTTCCTTGGTGTTTGAACCCACGTGCCTACTCGTTGCCGAACGATCTGATCTACCATTCGACCAAACTGATAATAAAAGGAACGCTTCACTAATAATACCGGTATTCATACAAATAGTGTTTTGCGGATTTCTTAGAACATATAAAGGTTCTTAGCAAGCAAAACACTTTCTGAATTCGTTTGATGAAACACGAATGATGCTTTCAGCTAGTGTTAGAAATCCACATGAAAATAACTCTTCGTGAGAGCCCTTTTCACCTCTTAATAAACCAATGATAGTCTTACCCTTCACTGTACTTCAAGCGAACTGTGTCTTCCAACTACTCGATTACAATGGTTCTATTACGGGATGCCATTTACATCCACCCCCCAACATGGAAATTACTTATAATTCTCTACTCCATTCCTTATCCCAGAAATCGTGCTAAGTTAGGTTACCTAATGCAGAAGAAAGAAAACCCAATCTCTTAAACAAAAAACCCTGAAAATTCGTGAATTTCAACAAATGCGACAAAAACCAATGACAATTGCGTAAAACAAAAAACAAAAAATCTACAATTTCTTCGCACACAATTGGTTAAGCGAGCTACTTCTTGGCTATCTCATTTGTAGTTATGAGAATTCGTATTAGGATTTGAAGATGATAAAGGAAAAAAAAACCCTCTTTAATTCTTTTTCTTCTTATTAACGAAAACAATTTCATTCCATTTTTATTTTCCTCTTTTTTTTTTTCATCTTAAAGAGACAAACTCGTTATTTGATGGAGGAGAGAAAATACTCAGTAATTTCGAGTGAAAAGAAATCAAGTAGTGAAAAGAAAAGAAATAAAAAAGTAAAAAAAAAACGGAAAACGAAATCCAAGAAGAATGAATGAAAGAAAGAACTGTTAGAAAGAAGAAAAGAAAGATGAGAAAAAAACTCATTTGCAGAAATCCGTTTCCAAAGAATATCATCCTGAACAGTCTCAGTCAAACCGTTTTCGTTTTTCTTCTTACTTTGTATGAATAAAAGGTTAGAAAAGGGCTAGAATATTGGACAGAAGTAGACAAAAAAACAAGGAGAAAATAAAAGTGATTTTTTTTTGTGTGTGTGAAAAACAGAAAAAGGGACATTTTCAACTAACAAAAGAAAAAAGAGAGAACTTTAATCTGAAAATTACTTTTCTACCGAGTGAGGTGTAAGGGATAGAAAGAAGAGGAATGAATGAATGAATGACCAAGGGAAAGAGAATGAACAAACTCATAAGACACAAATAAAAGAAGAAGGATAAAGAGAGATAGGGAGAGAGAGACAAAGAAGCTTTGCTTGTATGTAAGAGAGAGGAAACTGGGGGGTCATCTCAAGACACTGAGAAGCGTTTAAAACAAATTAAAAACTCGGGAAGGACTGAGGAATTCATTCCTTGAAAGTATTTCTTCGTTTTCTTTCAAAATGTTTCTCAGAAAACCTTTATACAAATACCTCTTTGAAAATATATAGCCACTTACATTAGGGTAAAGTGAAGGATATAGAGCCGTGAGAGTACTCGAGATAAAACGTGTGGGAAAAAAAATTGCGCTTTTCCGTGGCTAGAAAAGGGAAATTTCTTAATTATTTTTTTTTCTTCTGCATTCTCTTTAATAACATTTTGTGTTCTTTACATGTCAGTTTAGTAACTAGTAACTTCGGCCCAACTCGATTATATAAACTGTTGAGTTTCTAAAATCTACAAATATCCATGCTTGAACCGGGATTGGAAGCCAAAGCTTCAAAGGAAAATGGCCTAACGACTTAACACTACACGACCAGCGCGGTCTAATTCTGAAATCTCTGTTTTTATATATATTAAAAAAAAAACAACATACTTTTGATGTTAGTCAAAATAGCGCTCATGCAAGTAAATATTTTTTTGCTGAAAAGAAAAGTTGTTTTTTTTTCGCTGAAGAAGAAATTAATTTTATTCAACATGTGAAGCAAGATAGGCTACAATGGAAACCCTTCTGATTATTTGTAAGATAGTTTCCAGAGGGTGTGTGCTTTCGTACGCTTAGTGGTAGAGGCGTATGACACGAGAGATAGATTTAAAAAAATAATTTTCTTAATTTATTTGTAAATAAAAATGTATTTGCCCCGTTGTGATGTTCGGTGTCTGCCATTTTTCCTATTGTTGGGAGAACGAAGTTACGCTAGGATACGGTAGGTGGCACTGCGGTTTAGAAACACCACGATCCCTGGTGAGAATAAGAGGAACTCATTGCATCTAATTGGATGAAGCTACGTATAAAAGCGAATGATTGTTTTTCAAAGGTCCTTCATCTATTTAAAGTATCCCCAATAAACTTGACACTAATACCCTCGATACCCTAAAAATACGACTGTTTGGGGTTACCAGCTCCAAAGCACGACAGTCGTCAGTGTTACCATTTGAATGTAAAATTCATTTTAAGCAAGATCGTTTTATACCATTCAATGTATCTGCAGGATACTCTAGAAAAATGATTGTGGAAGGGGGTTCCACAACCACCAGTACCCTAGTCGTCAGTGTTACCATCTTATGACAAAATTTAATTCATACAAACACCACTGTGGGGTTCAACATCCCTTAAATACCCTTATAGTCAGTGTTGACAATCTATTCGCAAAGGCTTCTATGCTGTGTAACGTACATGCAACAAATATAGCATGAATTTTCGTCGATATCCTACAAACGTGACTGTAGGCATCTCAGCCCCAAAGCATCGAAGGTATCAGTGTTGCCATCTTGTAAAATTATTATTTTTTAGCAAAAATAGTTTTATACCATTCAATACGGGTGCGCTAGTAACAGTATTAAACAATATTCGGTATTTATAACATACGAATTTCACGAATTGATATGAAATATATTGTATCCATGAAATGACGATTGGAGCGCTCGTGGTGTCGTGAAATGTTTAACTCTTGTCGGGTTATCAATTCTGTGAGGTGTACGGTGTTGCAATAAGTATAAAGTGAATAGAAAGTAAAATCAATTGAGAACCTACATCTGTGATTAACTGCAGAAGTTGTATCTATGCTAGACTGCGAAATCATTTGCTAGGAAATTTGTGTTTGTGATTCGTTGAAACACCTTCGCCTGTGATTCGCCTAGAGAGCCGCTCCTCTTTGATAGGTTGACCGTGAGTGACGTTGTTTTACGTTACCTGTTCGTAAACCATGGTCAGCTAATCAGAGAAGCGGCAGATTTTCTACCCCAATCACAGACGTAGATTTATCAGTTAATCACAAGGAGATTTTCTACCTAAGCACGGATTCACCTTTTCCAACTAATTTAAGAAAGCTTCAATTATTATTTCAGGTTTCTGGGTTTAACTTTCTGCTATTCAACAATATTCCACATTCAAGAATAAGTTGATATTAATTATTATAGTATGTGTAAGACCTTTCAATATTAAAGATATCTGTGAAGCAAAGATAATTCGATTTCAGTTATATACTATACACTTTGATATTTTTGAGAAAATTTTATTTGGTATTTGATGTATTGATTTATCTTCAATAGCCTGTACGATATTCAAATTCAGATATCGCAAAATCTGTCTAACGTACACTACAATTAAATCAAACTTAAGACAATTTCAGAAGATTAACTTGATGTTCAACAGACAGATTTGGAAAACAAATCTGATATCTCAACATTTTCGGAAATGAAATACTGTACTTTTAGGAGTAGAGATCCAAACAGACAGTAAATGTGACATTGTAACAATTGATAGAGTTACTAAGAATCTAACAGTGGGTGTTCAAGACTTAAGAGCCTTCACCGAAAAATATGCGATGAAATTTCAACATATTGTACTTAAAATCTTCTGGAAAATATTACGTTTGCAAAAAGTCTACTGGGAAATGGCTAAAAAAGATCTTTTGAAAATTGATGCACTTCCAAAACAGATTTTTTAAAATAGAAACAATTTCTAAGATATAAATAGAACTTTTAGGAAATTGGTAAACTTTTATTTCCTCCAATACGATTACGTGGGTATTTTACATTTGGTAGTGACGATGTAGAAGAAAGAGAGAAGAAGAGAACGCAGTACAAGCTGTGGATAATATAACATAATAATACACATTTTGAACCTATCTGGTATATTACTGACAGCTTGTAACACTGCTTATGCTTCACATATGATAATAACTGTCAGTTGTGCATGTAAAATACATAATCAACCGACATAGCCCCATTTGAAAAATAATATACTCTTGTAACAGATGGCAACACTGTCATCACAGTGATGATAAATTTTAGCTCCTATTATCTAACCTCTTGATGATAATCGACTTTCAAGAACATTTCTTTGCATGTATCGTATATACTATATGAAGAAATATTAATTGCATTTATACATAATGAAAAGTCGATTTTTAGTTTAAACTTAGACCCACTCGGAAACGAATTAATATTCGATTATTTCCATCTCAGTATTTGTCGGTCATGTCAGTCCCTCCGCCATCGTTACAAATCGATTTTATATTTATACCAAAAAAAATGTAAGCGAATATAATTCATATCAAAGACTCTTTGGACCATCATTACAAAATATCATCATTTTGAAATATCGTTAACAAATCAAACCTCGCACGAACATCGATCATAACGATATATTGTTCGATAACGAATTCGATAAAATAATTTTCGACTTTTTGATATCGATTTCTCGATTTAAATTATAGATCAATTCAACGATATACAGTTTTTTTAAAGTATTGAGACAAACGTCGCATCTCAATTTCTCACATCAAAACAAGTAAAAGTTTTTCTTGCTGCCATGTCTAATTACGATTCGTTTTCAAATTTGAATTTGAATTTATTTTTGGCCTCTAAGCAGCTTTCGCTCAGGCCGGGATAGGACTTTTGGAGGTAGTCGGCCAGAGCTTACGTTGAAGGTATTATGCTGTCATTTTCCTGGTATGACCGAGCGAGAACCTTGTAAAATTAGAGTTAGCATAGTCGAATGCAAGTATCGAACTTAGAAACTCTCGAAAGCGAAGGTAACGCTCTACCAACTTAGCTACGGTCGCTCGTTGGAGCCTTTAATCGACTCTTTTAAATGGAAAATAATTCAATACTTCGTTATAAATGAGAAAGAATGCATTAAGGAAAAATTTTATTTCGGGTAATTGTTTTGTAACAGTACAACAATACGTTGAATTGAGTCACCATGTTGTCAGTGTTACGAACCTGCTATAAAGACGATTAATTTTCGAATAACATACTAGGCCAGTATTCACAAGCATTCAGTATCATTCACAAGTATCATTCATATATATCATATGAGAAGCAGAGAACGCAGTGTTGCAAACTATGATATTTATAGCACCTTAAACGTTGCTTCCTATACGATTATTATGTTTACTAGATAATATGCCAAATATCCAATAAGATAAACAACAATATAGCCAATAAACCAAGGTAGTAAAAATTAAATTTTATACTGAGTTAGCAACCCTTGCAACCCAATGACTTTGCATGTTAACACCTAGTTATATAGCATACGGGTAAGTTCAATTACGTACATAACGTTTGTGTCTGATATATGTATTTTGATTCATAAATTTATGCTTAGCTGGTCGATTTTTTTTCCTGTAATTTGTATGAAATGCCCTTTCTTTCTGTATGGGTGTGCATAAATTCTCCAAATAAAAAGAATCTTTTAACAATAAAAAAAAGTAACTTTTGATCATGCGGGTGTGTATATGTTGATACTTGTTCACCTTGATACTCCTAGGGTGAGTAAAGAGAATATCTGAAATTACCATATCAGACGTGATGGAAAAAATATCGATGGATGAAACCCGCGGACATTTCTCTTAAAACACGATGTTCCAGTAAATGCGCATGTGTGCCTAGCCACTTAAATTAATGACTAGGAATAGATTACAAAAAGAGAGCGTTGTGGGTTTAGTATTTTAATTTTTCAGGTTTCACTCCACAGCGGAAAAAGCCACATGTCCAAAGTGAAGAATATAACAACATCAGCTGGCTCACAAAATCTCCCGTATTACATAAAACAAGATTTTCTTTAAAAGGTTACTGAAAGATCCCTCCGCCGATACTTCTAAATAAAAGGTTAACTTTTCTTAAAATTTGGATCTGACATTTCAAAGATTTCAGTTCCGAGATTGTATTTCGTGTTATAATAAACATCGTTGTCGATAAACTTTATATCTTGTCTTAGGTACATTTCAGTAACTAATAACTTGGCCTGGCCTGGCACCTAAGATCACACAGCTACCGCGGTCGGCACATCGTTATCGATTTGCCAATAGTGTGAGGTAGGTCCTTATAAACTGAGTTTAACCTTCTCTTATCTAGTACTTTTGTTCTTGTCTTAGCTTTAAATTATTTCATTAATTTTCACACTAAAATGCCTTCCTCATCTTTCTCTATTCCCTTCAGTCATAATTTCAAGGCCATACTACGTGCAACGGACTGTTTAGGTCCTGCGTCGCTTATTTTTGTTATCATGGTAACAAACACGCAGCAATAAGTTTATCTAGCATCAGAAATAAGGTTTTATGAGAATATATACAGGGTGGGTTTTGAAAAAAGTAGTCCCGTGAAAGTTGCAAAACACGCAACAGATGGAAATTAACCGTAACCAATGTCCTTAAAGAGGTGCTGGAAGTGTACATCATTCATGTTGAGACATGTGTGTAGTCTGGCGCACATGTTGTGGAATACGCGGATTAATTCGTCGGGTAAAAATAGCCATAATAGTGCTAGTGACTAGTGACATTCTCTGATCTATAGTTTTAAGGTTGTTTTCATGCACACTTCTCCTTTTAAGTTAGAACTGAAAAGTTGTTGAAAATCTAATATCGTTCATATCGAAAACCGTTAAGAACCCAACCGAAAATCGTTTATATAGAGAATATATTATTATTTATAACGAAATGTGATTGGAATATATGATATATCGATTTATCTTATCATTATTCGGTATATCAATTTCTCTGTTTACCAATTATCGAAGTATAGTTTTCTCTTGACATTATTTGTTATATCGATTTTTATCATTATTCTATATATCGGTTTCTCTTGTATCAATATTCGATATATCGATTTCTCTTTTATCAGTATTCGATATATTGATTTTCATCATTATTCAATATATCGATTTCTTTTCTTAAACATTATTCGATACATCGATTTCTCGTTGATAATATTTCATATATTGATTTCTCATCTTATCATTATTCCGTATATCGATTTCTCCTTTATCATTATTCAACAATATATCGATTTATCTTTTCATCGTTATTTGAAATATCAATTTCTCTCATTATTAATATTCGATATATCAATTTTAGATTTTTCTTGATATGAATATCCGATATATCGATGTTAATTTTTTCGATTTAATATTCGATATTACAGAATATTAGTCGATTGGGGGACATATTATTGAAACTTCACACAGTCCTAAAAGAAAATGCCGACGAGAATGTATGATATTTCCTGTAAGGATGGCAACGCTTTTTACATTGTTGTGGAGCGGGTTGCGTCGAACAAGGCTATAAAGAAGAAATAAGTAAAACAAAATCTTTTTGTAAGCAAACAAACCTACTGAAACTCTTCAGCGTCTCGTGTTTACATATTTGAATTATAGATGGCGACACAGAACAAAAAAAATGGTGAAAAATGACTTCAGAACGCTCTTTAAAGTTAGTGTTTTTATTTTACATAGTACGTAAACCAAACCAACTACATCGTACAAATAACATTTTTTTAAGGCAATGATTGTAGAGGAAGAAATGAGAGGTCGTTCGCGTTCTCACCACGTGAAAGAAATGGCGTCTTTTACATAGAAATTTGTTTTCCTCTTCCTTATCGGCGCCCGATTTCTCTAAATGTGACATTCGAAGCAAGCAGACGGAAGCCATCAGTTTGTCTCATTGGTTTCGTGTTCCAACCGGTCCTCTCCTCTCCCACTCCTAATTCTTTGAAACTATTCTTCTTCACCGATCTGCCACAAGGAACTATTTCCCTAGCTTTTACTTGCAAGCCTTTGCATTTTTTTTCATTCTTAGTTGATCTCAGCAACAGTCCTTATCGCTATACTACTCTGACTGTCACCATAAAATCTCATTCTAGATTCTGTTAAGTTCAATTCATCTTTAGCAAGAAAATGAAGATAAAAAAGAAGACAGTTTGGTTCTATCAAATTGATTGATCTTTCAATTTTAATAACGATTTGATTGTTCAGCTTGACTGAGTATCTATTACAGTGGCTTATAACCTACGTACACAAGTATTCGTGGCGTTCCGAAAAGAAGTATTTCGGAAGTTCGTGGAGCAATCTCGAAACCTAGAAAAAAATGAAAGGAGAAAGGACTCAACATAACATTTGGAATCGCTTTATATTTTTCAATAAGCATCCATTCAATAGGGATGAAACCCCCACGAAACTTTTCGTTTCCAATGTATTTTAACATTCCGCTTTCCCGTTATTGACAAGATGTTTCCATGTCGTTGGGAAATTTCGTTATGAACGTTGACAATCTTTAAATATTCACCACTTGAGTTCCGGAGAATTCGAGACACTTCTAGAAATGTCTGTAACAACGCTCGCAGCGGTCAGAAGTTGAACTAATTACTTGTAATGAGTTAGTACTTTTGCCGACCGATGGCTGAAGCAATTATACTCTTTCCTCACTGTAATACCGAAGAGCTTATTATAAATATTTGTATTACAAAAATAAGTGTATTTTAAACATTTACAGTCGCATTCAGAAATATTTTTTCAAGTGAGTAGCGCTGTTCTAACGAGTGATTAATAGTCTTTTAACATTGGTAGTCACTCGTTAGTAGAACGCTAGTCTCTCCAAAAAATGTTTCTGAACACGCCTGTCTGTTTTCGAATACGCGAGTTTTTATGTAAATGATGCCACAGAGCTTCTAAATTGGTTGCATAGGCTTCCAGGATTCCGTGGACCACCAATTGGGAAATATTGGTTTAGCAAATAATCACAACAAACTATTCGTATACTCAGATTCATAGAATATGGCCTCTTGGTTCAAGTCGACATATTGAGGAACAAATTTTGTCGATCGACTATTTTTTGTGACTCAAAGTGTACATAATTTCATTCACATGTCTTCAGCGTAGTACTCGGTACGCAGCAAATTCTAATGTTGATTCTGGAAGCTTACCGGACGATTTAGAATACTTCTGATCCGTGGATGGTTGAATCTGCAAATGCGAGAGCCAACGCTCGTATTTTAGCCTTTCTGTTGCAGACATAATTTTACCGATGCTTCTATTTTGCACACCCATCTACGCCATGTTGTTCTTTATATTAATGACAATAACAGCATGAGTGTAATTTGAGATAATAATTCCATGTGAACTAGTATCGATAACGAACACACGTGAGATGTATAACATAGTCACCTATACACATGTTTGTATGTGTTGGTGCATGAGAATGTGTACATGTGCTGAAATCGACACATTACCACGATTTCACTATGGCGCTCATCAGATCCATTTTCTCCCACACTTGTCATTAGTGTGAACGATCCACTTTGGCCACATCTCCCCCCTCCCAGTCTCCCCTGCCTCCCACCTAACGTACGCACGCACGTAGGTGCATTCCCGAAATTAGTACAGGCACTTCAGCTTGCCGCAAAACCTCGTCGATTATTAGCCGTGTTTGAAATGCAACGTGTTAGCAAGCAAATCTTCCCCTTTCTCCCCGCGCCTTCCTCAAAACACATCACTCGACGTTGGGAAATAATTGATGGAAAACGAGATGCCCCGGTCTCCCATATCATGAATTGGAAAATGTGGCCACGTCGCCACTTAAATTAATCACTAGAAATACGTTAAATAGACGTGGTAGTGTTGGAGGATGCCCGATGGAAAGAGAACCTACTGTTTAGCTCGGACATATAGACAAATTTCACATGAGAATGTTGTGAATAGTTTACGTTTTGTGCCACCAGATGTCTCCCCCTGCGATTCATCTTGCAATGAACTAGTTAGCAATCTTTATAGGGCTAGGTCAATGAAATGAAGCTATCTGTGACAGCAATATTTTCTCTGTCCAGAACTAAAAGTAAAAAATGTTATAAAGTGTTAGGAAATCATGATTAATTATACTGTGTTCTAGTCTAATCAATTAAATAACTGAGGAAAGGGTATTATTTAAATCTACAGTATTTATATGATATTAAGGCATTGTAAGCTCAGCCTCCTGGCATCGGTCTGATTACGGCCTGATTCCATACTGAATTAGTCTCAATGCTGTAGATAGAAAATGTCAAATGGTACTATTTCATCTGCATATTGCAGCATGTCGAGCACTAAATTCTTCATAAGATTTCTATTTCATGCTAGTTAAAAATCCACTTACATTTATGAGTGAACTAACCACAAGACTTCGAAACCATAGACTAAAAAAACATTACTAGATTGACCTGTCGTCATGCAGGTTCGTGATATATTATTTTCCCATCTAGTTTAAACACATGAAAGTATATTTTAATCTGGCGACAAGAAAATTTTTTGGCGGACAGAACCGAATTCGCAACAGGCCTGCAACTGAGAAATTTTATAACAAAACATAAGCCTACGAGACACAAAATAGCCTTGTTCGTAGGTTAAAAATAATATGCTTCCATGTGCATAAGCATATGAGACTGCTTCATATCAAATATGATTATGACAATCCGCTACTAACATTAAACCTGCACTCATTTTCAAAAATAGTAAGATTAAAAACATTTTAAACAGATTCAACAAATCGGTACTTCTGACTCAAATGATATCCAACTCGTGCTAAATTATTTCTTTATAAATTATATGAGTTGATTAACCCACGTTGTGAGCTTCTGTAGACATAGTTGAGCGACCAAACATGGGGAGGGCGTTCATCGTCGCTGCCTTTTTATTTTTACTTTCATTCTTTCTTTATTTACAATTGTCAGTGACATCTACGAAATACCGATGATTTTACGAACAGGTTATAAATTATTCAACCAGTTTTTTTTTTAGTGAAAAGTAGGAAAAATAACCTTAATAATGAAAGCATCACATCAGTTAATATTTCTTAAGAATAACTTTGTTTCAATTATATGAACTTAAAATATGGTTAACAAGACTCCATAGAAGGTATATTTAGATCATTCTCTAGAAATAGTGCTTTTAAAGAGTAAAAAAAATGAACAATTTCAAACTGTAAAAGATGTTTATTTTAGTAATCTTGGCCATTGTGGATAGATATTGAAGGTATTTAGAGATGAATATTTTATTATTTATCGATTCCATTTCCAAAATTTACAGTAATTTCCATGGAGTTGACGTGTTTCTCTTTTGTTTTTTTTTCGTTGTCATGCTTCTTACAGTGAGAACTGAATTTTACAAGAAAGCATGAATGAAGTGTTCAGTGTTTGGTTTCTGACCATGATTAAAGAAAACATAATTTAAATAAAATACAATGATTCTGAGCTCCATGGAGTTGACGATCAGTAAGTGAGATACACCTGATTCTTACTCTTCCGTTGTGCAATAAATCAACGGTATACTACGGTTCTCATTCGTCCTGTTTTCCCCGGGACAGTCCCATTATTTGATAAAATGTCCCGGTGTCCCGACTTTTTCCCAAATGTCCCGGTTTTTTTAAAAGTTTTCTTCAATTTTAGAAGTTCTGTCAATACAATATATATCAAACCACATTGGCTTATACCTTAATAAGAACTTAGTAGGGATTGACACAATCTTTCGAAAAAGTCTTTTTCGAAAAGGAAAAAGACGATGCGATTTTTTTTTTCGAAAAACGAAAAACGATTTTTTTTTCGAAAGACGAAAAATGATTTTTTTTTTTCGAAAAACGAAAAATGAAAACATCGAAAGAAGAAAAATGAAACATTTCGAAGACGAAAATTAAAGAAAACAATACAGGAAAACCTAGAAATTGTTCGAAAGACGAAAAAGGAAAATAACTTTTGGCGAAAAAAAATCCACGAATAAAATATTTATTTTAATGCAGTTAATGTACTTTGATATAACTAATGTTTCTATGTAGTTATTGATATAAAAAATAGCTCTAGTTATATGTAGGCTGATGCTGAATGTCAGCAGATTTTGCTTATTTAACAGTCAGTCGCAGTAGCCGCATTGGGTATTAATTAATGTTACAATTTTTTCTTATATTCTGAGAAATATGAAAGAAGGATTGAACTTAGGGAAAGTCCCGAAATACGTTCAATATGCACGTACATTGGTTACGGCTTAAGAGAATTCGGCTATTCTCCGAAATCTGTTTGTCTCAATGTGATTGTGAACTCGGTTTCGTGAAACCTACATCGTTCTCATTTACCGCTGACCATGGGCAAGTCAAACATATTGGAACACTTTACTCGAGACAAGGGCAGTTCAAAGTGCAATTACTGCGACATATTAATCCACAACAGAGGTACAACGACTGGTTTGTGGTATCACTTAAGAGAACGCCACATAGGTGTTATCCCGACAGCAAGTATTAAAAGATGATATTGAAGAAAATCCACATATAGTGCAGCCAAAGAAACAAAGCTAAGAGATAAAATGTTACAGCTTGCAATAGATGTATCACTGGAAGAATGGTTTGTTTATTTATTTTTCTAGAACATATGAAATTATTTCGTAAACTCTAATTTTATTTTTACATTAACTCTTCACGAGCATAGCGAAGATCTTCTAATCGAGACGTTTGGCATTTGTGTTGTCTGTCTCTCCCTCTCGCGAGTCGCGATAACTGCCGAATGCGTAAACCGATTCAAATGAAACTTCCACAGATTCTTTATTGGTTTAAATGACATGTCATGTTCGTTGGGGAAGAAAATCCGACCATGGGCAGGAGGTAAAACCTTAAATAGCAAAAATGTAGAAAAATGAAGAAAACAACAATGAAAAACGAATTTAATGGACTCTTATCTGTTACAAGAGCTTTACAAATGTGCAAACATACTTCGGAGATTTCGGGCTATTGGTTCCAAGGGAGTGGGGGTAAATCGGACACGGGTGTAGTCAGAAAATGAAAAGGGGATGTTCTAAAAGTGCATACTGGCGAATCCAAATGAAACTTACAGGTTTATCGCGAGGACTACTGTTCGAAGAACCTTAATGTTAATGTAAAGCAACGATCTCCAACAATAGATGGCAGCACTACCTCCATATACGTCTAATGTATTTTTATCGTTGCATGAAATTTCAATGCTGCTTTCCACAAATTCAAGCCTAGAGATTCTAACTTTGAGGGAACAAAGTTCATAACCAATTCAAGAGTTCTATAAATGCCGATTTTATATTTTCGTTTTTCTTCGTTGTTGAAATCGCCTGATTGTTGTTGTGAATATCAAAACGTATAACAATGAAGATCTTTCAACAAAAATCAAAAAAGAAAATTAAAACTGATCGAACTCTTGAATTGGTTCTGAACTTTCTTTCCTGAAAGTTAGAATTCTCTAGACTTGAATTTGTAGCAGCAGCACTGAAATTTCGTGCAACGACAAAATACATTAGACATATGCGGAGGTAATGCTGTCATCTTTTGTTCGAGGTCGTTGCTTTACATTAACTTTAATACTAGTAATTGATCGAGCGAAGTGAGGCTCGGCATTTGTGTTGTATGTGTGTTTCACGATAACTGCCGAACGCGTGACTCTTTCACAGATTGTTTATTGGTTCAAAAACTTTATTTGTTAAACTTTATTTGTTAAACTTTATTTTTATCTGGGCCACTCAAGTAACTTTGCACTTCGGCCTGTTACAATTCGCCTTTAGCTGTTAAAATCCACACCCATGCCCCTGCCGGAATTCGAACTATGGCCTACCGCCGCAGACCACTCGGCCACCCGGCCGGCTATTGGTTCAAATTACAGGTCAAGTTCGTTTGGAAAGAAAATCGGACAAAGGGGACAAAGGGGGTTCCCTAAACGTGCAAATGTAGAAAAAAACAAGAAAACTATTATTATATACCAGGTGTATAAATATGAAACCGGAATTTGTGCATAGACGGCGTTAGCTGTCACTGTGGTTACCGTAAAACTGCGTCCTTAACGCCACTGCTTGTTTTGACTGCTGATAACGATTTGCAACTCACAACCAAACAAGTTTCATGTCATAGTGTAGTGTTTAATAGCGTTGAATATGGTGCAATTTGTACCTACAAACTACGATGTGCGGACAGCATTGATTTTTTGTTACAATTTGAAGAAAACTGCTGCAGAATCGCATCGCATGCTTGTCGAAGCTTGGTAAGTCACAGTGCTATGAGTGGTTAAAAAAATAAAAGTGTCGATTTTGACGTGAGAAACGAGGAACGTGGAAGAGCACCGAAAAAGTTTGCAGACAGGGAATTGCAAGCATTGTTGGATGAGGATGACGCTCAAGCGCAACAACAACTCGCGGATCAATTAAATGTGACACGAGAAGCAGTTTCCATACTTTAAAAGCAATGGACAAGATTCAGAAGGTGGGAAAATGGGTTCCACATGCATTGACTGAACGACAGCAGGAAAGCCGAAAAACCACTTGCGACATTCTGCTCGCCAGGTACAAAAGGAAATAATTTCTCCATCGAATTGTGACTGGTGACGAAAATTTTATCTATTTTGAGAATTCTAAGCGTTAAACATCATGGGTAACTCTAGGAGAAACGGCGACATCGACTGCAAGACCAAATCGCTATGGACGGAAGACAATGCTTTGTGTTTGGTGGGATCAGAAGGGAGTGATCTATTATGAACTGCTGAAACCTGGCGAAACCGTTAATACCCAACGTTACCGACAACAAATGATCGATTTGCATCAAGCTTTGCGTGAAAAACGACCAGAATATGACCAAAGACAACATAAAGTGATTGTGCTTCACGATAATGCACCCTCCCACACAGGAAAATCGGTCAAGGAAACGATTGCGACGTTTGACTGGGAAATCCTTCCGCATGCGGCTTACTCACCAGACTTGGCACCTTACGATTTTCACTTATTTGCATCCATGGGACACGCACTTGCTGACCAGTGCTTCACATCTAACGAAAATGTACAAAAATGGCTTGATGACTGGTTTGCAGCATAACAGGCACAGGGTCTGGCATCCACACATTGCCGGAACGGTGGCAGAAATGTATCGCTAGCGATGGCCAATACTTCGAATAAAATAGTTCTTAGCATTGTCATCCAATCACTTTTCTGTACATAAATTCCGGTTTCATATTTACGCACCTGGTAAAAACGAATTTAATGGACTGCTTTCTGTTGTAACTTATAAGAGCTTTATAATAGGGATGGCCACAATTTATCGAAAAAAGAATTTTTCGAAAACGAAAAAGACGATGCAAACTTTTTTTAAAACGATTTCCTTTTTTTTTTCGAAAAAAAAACAACAATTTTTTTCGAAAAGCGAATTCTTTTTCGAAAATCGATTTTTTTTTCGGAAAATGATTTTTTTTTTTTTGAAAAACGAAAAATCGAAAAACTCTACTTTCGAATATCGAAAGACCCTTTTTTTTTCGAAAATGGCCATCACTAGAACTTAGTGTCACATGACACTTAACAAGAAACTCATAAACAAAGATTTCGAGCGAGCAAACTCAAAATGTCTAGATTTTGGGTTACGCCTTGTATATAGATCGCTATGGCAAAATGTTGCTTCGTCAACTTTCGATTCCGTTACTTAGATACTAGACTACAATAGTTGCTACAGTTTGTGGAATCCGCAATGTTAGTTATTGCTGTACAAAATGATTGTTTTCCAGTCGCATTATGCCCAAACCGGAGTGCAGCATGTTGTGGAAATGGGTATCTTCACAGTAATTGTCCTTAGAAATATGCCAAGGTGCCCCTAGAATACTCAAGGGCTTATCTGCTGCTCATAAGTGGGACGACATTTGGTTAAAACAATACTGGCCTTACATTTCAGAAGTGCCGCGCAAGCGACGATAATAAAAGAATAAGATACTATAGTCTATCAGCTAGGGTGGAAAGTGGGCCACTTCACCCGGTAAAGACGAGTGGGATGTCATTTTATTCCATTGTTTGACCACATTATGAAAATGGGAACCCGGAAATCAATTTTGGTAGCTTTCATACTTTTTGGCGGGAACATTTGTTTCGGAAGGGGGCAATTTTAAATAGGTGAAGGTCTTCTTATTGGCGACGCTGGTGTCCTCCCTAATTACCCGACAGTCATAACTGATACCTCGTTGGAAAGTTCATGAAACAGCAATTCGAACGGTATATCATGTGTTCTCATTGTGCTTCATATTTAGAGGAAGAAAAAGAACCTTGAAATTTTACTGAAAAAAATATAATTTTACGGAAAGATGTAACCAACAGGTATACCGTAGGTGAAGCAGACAAGTACCGGATAATGAATATAACTGGCTGACCACTAACACAAATTGTCAATGCATAAAGACAAACGTAAAATACTAAAAAATAATAATCACAGTCACTACCACCAGACGGCTGAAATCGTGATCCACACAAACCAGAATACCGGAAGGAAAAAAAGAATAGTACCTAATGAAAAATTAAAACCTCAGACTCTGAGAGGAGTTGATACACATATATGGGTTCCTGGCCAAACACATGAACACAGAAAGCCTCACAGGACAAAATAATAAAGTTATCCGGGAATATAGGCAAACCGCTAGAACGAAACCAGAATCACAGAACGCTGGAACACTTACAGAACTGCACAAAGAAGGGGGAAAGATCCTTTATTACATATACGAAGAAAGACAATTTAGAAGGCTGGTGTGAACAGGAAGGTCCGGGCTCCGGGTCTCATATTATAATGAAACAAAACGGCATAAAATGACAAGAAAGAACCAGTTTCTTGTTCTTTCGTTTCATCTTCTTTTTTTTTTTTCAATTCTGCTCCATGTTCACAATTCTCAGTTTCTTCACTCTGCTGTAGAGTCTATGTTTCAGCTGCATAAAACACAATATACAATACAACACGTTTAATTACTCTTCCCCCCCCCCCAACTATTTGTTTATATATGCACAGTAAATGTTATTCTTCTCAGTGAACGCCTCTTTCGCTATCATTATTCTCGCATTCCTAATTACTTCCTTCTCATATACTTCGTTTCCTCAACTACAATTGTTTCCAGATACTTGAAATTGGATATAGGTTCCTTATAACTGTTTGATTTTTCCATTTCACACTTATTTTTTTTTTTTCAATACGTGCATTTGGATTCTTTGGTTAACTCGGTCGAATGCCTTTTCCAAATCAACAATGTTACTTATGCTTTCTTATCTTTCCGTATATACCTCTCTCTTTCATTGTGTTTAACTGTTCTTAACAGATAAAAAGTGTCCCTTGTTTCTTTCCCTCTTCGAAACCCAAACTTTTGTAATACTAAGGAAAATTGTTCTTCGGACTAGCAGATAATTGATCACGGTTACTTGCTTCCAGATGGTTTACTTTCGAATATATCACTTACGACGTGACTAACTTCTCTTCATCCCTAGTCCTCAGATGAACCATTCAAACTTAGCTAATGTCCAATAAAAAAAAATCCAATCCGCATGGAAATAATTAGTTAATGGAATATTGTTCTGTGAACTGTCCAGTACGATTACCATGTGTGTGTGTAAGTACATGTGAAGAAAACACACAGGAAATGGAGAAACTAGGTTCGATTATCTACCAGTCTAATGACCAATGTCTTCAGTTTCTTAAGACTGTCCTCAACTTTCCATGCTGGAGTCTTGTGTCACTGGCCTTATTTGAAAGTACCACTCAGGAGAGTTTACATCCATATACGAAAAGAAATCACAAAGAAACTATCTTTAGAATGACTAAAAAAATCGCGGGTTTCGAGCTCACGTACTTGGGATCAGGGGCAATAAACGCTAGCCAGTAAGGGTCAGTTCTACAATCGACCGCTAAACTTCTAGTCAGCGCTAAGTTGAGGCCAAGTCTGATTTTGACCAATAAGAGTAGGCAGAATAAGAGTTGACCTGACTAGAAGTTTAGTGGTCGATTATAGAACTGACCCTAAATCACACCACTAGACTTTATAAAATAAATTTTATATATGTGAAGCAAATGTAAGAGAAAATGCTAGATGAGAAAACAAGAGAGGTGCTCTCTCTGCTTCTTTATTTGTGTCTCTCGTTTCCTCTCTTCCAATTCATTTGATTTTCTTCTGAACAAAAAACAAACAAAAGAAAAAAAAAACAGGAAAACTTAAAACTTAATGATTTAACACCCGTGTTCCCATTTACTTCTGTTCGTTTCTTGTGACTGCCATCTTTGAAACTACCTCTCATATAGTTCTTTTCCCCAACTGCCAGTCCTTGAGTTCTAACTCTTCTTTTTTTTCTATTATTCTTTGTGTTTTCTTTGGTAATCCCTTCCTCCTCACCCAGGTTCCTAAAACGGCTTTATTCCCCCTCTTCCTCGCTACCTACCATTTCATTCCATTCCACGGTGTCATAATTTCCGCTCAACATTATTCGTTCTTCCCGAAACTTCGGTTTCTTTTTTTTGGGGGGGGGGGTCTTTTTGCTCTTGCTTCCTTCCCCATTGCTGCTGTGAGAAGTGTAATTTATTACTCTTACACCAAGAACAAGAAAGAAGCCCCCCCACTCGTCCCCCCGCCACACACACACACACACACAGAAAAACTAGAGAGAGAAATGGAAAGGAACCAATTCCCCCCCACTTATTAGCTTAATTATCTCCCTCCCCCTCCCCCGTCACTAGCACACGTCCCAAGAGAAGTCTACCTTATTTTTTTTATTACTTTGCTTTCTTCGTTTCATTTGTGTCAAAATCGTTAGTTAATTTCGCTGAAGATGTTATTTTTTTTTCGGTGTGCCTTTTCTTTTCCTCTTCTTCTTGATAGTTTTATTCTCTGAAATAGAACATCTATTCTCTATTACAAAACATAAAATGGAGCGTAAAGGTTGTAGTTAGTTTTTCATTTGTTTTCGTTCTCTGCTGGTTTCTGAAAAAAAGAAAAAAAAGAAAATACACATAATTATTATAACTGTGAGTTACACTGAAAAAATTCAGATCAACCTGAAACTCTCGCAGAGTACTGAGTATGTGTTGAAATAAACGATTGTGAAATGCTACCTTTTGGAATTTGTCGAAACATGAGTTGAGGGCTTAAAACTTTGCAAAAACAAAATTCTGAGGCCTAGTATGTAGATGACACTCTAGCCTGTATGTTTTGAACTGTTGCGTTCCCGTCAAGCTTCATATGTAAAATTCCCTTAAAATATTAGAGTTTCTTAAAATAAGGTTATTAATGAAGTGTTAATTACTCTGTTCCACTCCATGTATGGAGATTATAAAGAGAAATTTACCGTTGTGGTAAGTCTTTACATGCTGCCCATCCTCCATGATCTAGCGGCAAAACCTTCAATTTAATTAAAATTCGACCACGAGGCTACGTAGTTTGAAGGAACTTTTTATTCTATTTGTATTGCGTTCTTTGCGAAAAATCACGTTTGGAAAGTGTAGAGACGTGACTGAGCTCTTGACTTAACTAGTTCATAGCTGTTGGAAAACTCTTTGATTGGTACTGTAATTCAGTGTTGCCAGCCCATTTTTGAAAACATTGAATTGATAAATTGCTTCCATTCGGTTAAACCTAGCTACGCCAAATTTGGCATAAACATTATTCGACACGAGAGAAAAAATACTGTGTGTTTTCCCGTATCTAAGCACTGCAGTTGTGTCAGTGTTGCCATCCTATTTTATTTTTAAAAAAATGCTTGTGTGGTTAAAACGCTATCAACGAACAGCAGACTTCGCAATTGTAAGTAGAATCGCCTCTCTAACTTGTAAATCTTAGTAGTTGTGGCAATAGTAAGTTTGTTTGGTAAAATGATCGACATTAGATATGGTTATGATTTGAGTCATGTCTGAAAATAAGCTTGTACATCATAACAATCTAAAACTAGAAATCAGTAATACTTGGAAACATCAATAATTGAACAACTGACTGTCGAATCTAGATCTTTCCACATGTATTTGCATCAGACACTTACAAATCAGCTTCATCTCAATAAATATTATTATATGAATATGTTCAGAGCAATTCTCAATACATGAAACATTATTCATAAACTTCTCACGTTAGTAATATAGCACTGCAACGACATAAAATATAGAACTCAACGCTAATAAATCTAACCGCTAACTTTCAAACATTCATTATAGATAATTCCCAAAACTGTACATCTATTATTATACAACCATTTTTAGCGTAGGTATGTGTCTAATTTGAATAAATCACTTTTTACTTTCCCACCGGTATCTTTCACGTAGATTAGTGCGTAAGAAAAGTGATAATTTTAAAAACACTTAAAAATAATTTTAAAAAATAAGTGTACAATTATGTTTGTACATAGATTTCTATTGTACTAAATATACAAATAATATTTACCGTAAAATTTGACGATGTTGGATGATGATGATGATGATATTCTAAGCTAGAAATGAATCCACAGAGAAGTAAACCCAAGGAAGTGGAGGTGGGGAAGTTATTCCTATTTTCAGTTAGAATCAAGGTGATAGAAAAATTATGAAAAGTCAGCCCAGGAAGGAAAAGTTACTATAAATCAAATAATAGAATTGACTATCTTTCGCACGTGTTAAAGCTATTAACATGTCAACGTCCACGAAGATCTATCTCTTGTCTTCAACAAGGAATTATTCAGAAGCAGTTTCAATCAGGACTAATGATTTCAAAGCATTACAATTGATATTTCTCACTCGCCTTTCCCTAAAAACAAAAAAGTAATTAGTGACACACTTATGTTTCACGGAGACACGGTGGCTCAATTATAAAGCGCTCATCTCTGGCGCTTGAGATCGGTGGTTCGATCTCTGGTCGTGTCATGTGGGCTTTGTGGTGGACAAACACCGTGTGCGTGGGTTTTCTGGAGAGTCTCCCGTTTCCTTCCACTTTCTTCATTCTACCAATTATCCCATCATCATCCATCCGGCCTGAGTCACAGTTGCCTAAAGAAACATCCATGAAAAATGTGAAAATCTTCACGTGATAACAATGAAACCAACATATTTGTTAGATTACCATCGATCGTAATGCTAAGTAATTAGACAATCAGTTTTATCTAAATTGGGTTGCAATCAGTATTCCTGACCGGCCACTTCAGTATTGGAAGGAAGTTTTGTTGTTCTGTTACAAGTTCTACATAAACTTTTAACATTTTGAAGTAACTATTATAGACTTCAATGAAGTGTGTTTCGTGTGACCAAGAACGCTTTCATGTGTAGTGACATTTTCAAGTGTCTTCTACAGAGCATTGTCAAAATTTTTTCAACGGGAATAAAGACTTAAAAATTGAAGAAAATTGATCGCGCTGACACTAGGGGGATAAACTACTTCTTACAATTTACACCTATTCCTTCACAAGACATTTTGTCAGCATGTCAACACCCTATAAAGCTGATTATTCGTATCCAACGTATCTACCTAAAGAGTTAATACTTAGTTTATGTTCTATTAATTTTGTTTGACAGGGCAGAGATTAAAAAAGGTATATATTCAAAATACTACAGCAAACCCTCTATTTGAAACTTCAATAACGCACTTAAAATATCTAAGATTATCATGGATATTTTTTGTGAATAATTTACCTACTAAAGCACAAATAATTGAATAAAGTTTTACGTTAAAATAATTCAAATAAAATCCGATATATTAATTTTAAAACTGGAAACTACTAGGTACATCTAGTATTCTCCCGCAAAGTAACAGTATTAAAAGAGTAAACTATTGCAATGGGAAAAAAATCGCAAATAAAAGCATTTATGAATGTTTTACGGTAAAGATAATCCATATAATTATTGTGGACATAATAAAATAACAGTTTTTAACTGTATATTCCATTTTAAAACTGTATATTTCTCTTTAAGAGGATATAAATGGGAGTTCAAATTACGGTAGTTAACCTGAAATCTTAAATCTGTTTCTCTCTATGTGCTTAGTAGAGTGGGGTCACTTGAGGCCGTTTTCTTGAAAATCGCACCTTTTTCCCAGCCCGCGCTGATAGCAAGGAGTTAATTTCTCAGGGCTGTATGATACATGGTGTCATGAGTATCGGCCAGGTATGAGAAATTGAGCACCTTGTTTTCAACCCTATTTTATAAAAGGCTACGAGCATATTTTGCAATACCTATTTATAAAAGACTATGAACACATTTTCCAACCCTTATTTAACATAGTAGAGATGGACTACAACCACTTTTTCACCACCCTTTTTAACATAGAAGAGATTTAACCCCACATAGTGCATAAGGCTATGACCCGTATTTAACATAGCAGAAATTACACTACGCTACGACCATCCAACACTACACCCAAAAATAGTGCACAAGGCTACGACTCATATTTAATATAGCAGAGATTACACAGAAATACGGCACCTTTTTTTCCAAACCCTAATTAACATGTCATAAAAGCAATGAACAATGTATTTTCCACCCCACCCCCTATTTAACATTTAATTTAATTCACATTATAAAAGAGAACGGGGCTATTTTACGACCTAACCCCCTAAATACACTTGGGGGTTGTTGTGAATTTAATTAGAATTTAATCTATTACATAAAAGATTATGAGCCATATTGTAGACATGCAATAGCAGACTATTTCCCCAGTAGCCGGGGTGTATTTGCTAAAGATTACGACGAGCCATGGTATAGGGGAGCCTATTGGTTCCTGATTGCCAAATTTTCGTCGGATTATTACCAAACTCTGGATTTTGGTAGATTATGATAAAAAAACGACAAGACTATAATCTATCTCCTATTTAACATAGAAGAGATTACATAAAAGGCTACGAAGCGATGGTCTAACCATTATTTAACATAACAGCAATATATGTTAGTTACGCTATTTAACCCTTTCTACCCCTATTTAACATAGTTGAAATTACCTAACCCCCATATTTTATAAAAGGCTACGACCCCCCATTTTGACATAACAGAGATAACATAGGCAACGGGTTTACAAGCACAACACAGAGGCTACTTATTTATAAAAGACTACGGGCACTTTTTTCCAACCCCTATTTAACATAGCAGAGATTATAACAGAAAGTTGAAGTCAGTTTCTATACCACACTCTATAACCTAGGCAAAGGTCAAACATATTGAAATTCTGCTTTTATATTCGACATGTCGGGTTTTAAGTACAATTTGCGAAAAAAGTGATCATCTCGAGGTCAAATATTGAACCGTGTATATCTCGTAAACGGCTAGACATATTGAAATTCTGTTTTGACATTCGGCATGTGGGCATTAAGTACAATTTGTGAAAAAAGTGGTCACCTCGAGCTCAAAGGTCAAATATTGAACCGTTTATATCTCGGAAACGGCTAGACATATTGAAATTCTGTTTTGATATTCGGCATGGGGGCAAAGTGCCAAATTAGAAATAGTCTCAGCTTTCAATAAGGAAAATGAATTCTGTACCACGTTTATAAATATTAATTGTACATTTAGCTTTCGAAAAGCAAAGTACTAGATATGAATGGAGAAGCCATAGTCCTTTGTTTATACTATGATTAATAGTTCTTAAATTTAGTTTAGCTAAAGTGTTAAACTAGAGTTAGTTTCAGGTTTCAGGGAGGAAAATGAATTCTATATCATATTTTTGAACATAAAGTGAACATTTATGGTACTTTATAGCTTTAAAAAATTTAGCTTTAGAAAATTTAAGTACTATATTTAAATGAAGAAGCGATAGTCGTGTGTTTATACTATGATTAATAGTTCTCAACTTTTATTTTAGCTAAAGTGCCAAGTTAGAGTTAGTTTTAGTTTTCAAGCAGGGAAATGCATTCTGTACTACGTTTTTGAACATAAAGTGTACTTTTAGGGTACTTTGTAGCTTTAAAAAAGCCAAGTACTATATATGGATTGAGAAGCCATAGTCCCTTGTTTATACTAAGATCAATAGTACTTAACTTTAGTTAAAGTGCCAAACTAGAGTTAGTTTTATGTTTCAAATATTAAAATGCAATTTGTACTAATGCATGTCGTTTTGTGCATTATATTCGCTAATTATTAGGGGAGTGAAATAAGTATGCACTCGAGTTCTACAGTATCTGAGATTTAGAAACTGAGATTGTATTTACTGATGTCTTCGCTAAAGAATAGAGAATGAAATGGGGCATTAAGATGGTATTACATTATGGAAATTAAAAAAGAAATGTATATTTTACTACTGTACGTCTTCGGTAACAAAATAAAGACAGTTAGAGAATGAAATGTACATCAAGCGCAATTCTACAGTATACAAAATTTTAAAACCGAAATTACACTGGGCTTCCACTGGAATTGAATGCATTTATTATTTTATATCTATACAGCCCAAGGTAAAATTCCCCGCTATTGCCTTAAATTGTATATTTTTTTTCTTTTCTTTGCTGGGAGTATACGAGTTGGTCGAATATTGCTTACTCCCCTATGCGCACTACCACCTATTTTACTATTTTGGTCTTAAAATTGAGAAACTTACAAATTTTTACGCTAATACAAAACTTCTTTGTTTTTTTTTTGTTTTTTGCTTCCACAATATAGTTTGTTCTAACCTTCAAAGCAAAAATTACACATGTTTAGCGCCAGGGACTAGCCAAATGCACAACTTGCAAAATTATTTGATCATATAGTGTTTTGTACAGAATATAGATTTTTTACTGTCAACAAAATAATGCTATGTGAGACGTTTTTCAGCTGCATAGAGGTAAAATATTGTTTAAGAAGAATTCACCCTAATAGTAGATGTTTGTTGCTTTGAATGGCTAAACGTGTGTGTGGACGTCTTTTTTTAACCCGTGTTTTTGATTATAGCATGTAATTTAGGCTGAAAGTAGAAAGGTGGTGTTTTGTTATTGGGAAGGGGGAAGTAAAGAGCTTTTATTTGGGGGAAAATATATTAGAACATAATTTTTTAGGTGTTAATAAAATTCGAAAAATGCCATATTGGAGAGAGCTTGCTAAGAATAAACTTCCACAAGTGTATATTAAATGTGGGAATTTATTTAAAAAAATGTTTGTATTTCACGCTTTGCGACACCATAAAGTACTTGTAGCATTATTTCAATTAGAAAAGGATGAAGAAGATTGCATATTTTTCTGTGCTTGGTTTTAATTGCCCTTCCACCTATTTTGCCTTTTTTGTCTTAAGATTAAGAAACGCGCAAACATTTTACGCTAATATAAAACTTTTTTTCACCTCCATAATATGACAAATACTTGTCTAGCGCTTAAAATTAAATACGCCTATTATTTGACCCATGTAGTGTTTTGTACAAAATAAGGGCGTGTGAAATGGTTTCCAGTTGCTTTGGTAAAATACTGTTTTTTAAGTAAAATTCGCCTTAGTATTAAGTGTTTGTTGCTTTTGAATGGTTAAACGTGCGTAAGACATTTCTCAACCCCTGTTTTTTTTTTACAATTTGCCATTAAAGTATCACTTTTCAAGGGACATTTTGCCATATTTGAGAGAGCATGCTTGGGAAGGAACTTGCACAAGTGTATATTAAATGTGGGAATTGATTAAAAAATGTTTGTATTTCACTCTTTGTGTTAGCATGGAGAAAAGAACAAATTTACATAATCTCGACTACTTCGAAATACCTTCAGCATAATTTAACCTTGTTTGAATAAAGCGAAAGCTATAAAGAACTGAAGGCAACTTTAAAAAAAGCAAACTGCCAAAAAATGTGGTCTGTAGTAACGCCTGAACTGTTTTTCACCCCCCATAATTTTATTTATACAGCATGTTTGTTCTTTCTATTCATAACTAAAATACTTTTAAAATGGCTGCAACTCGCTTTTATTTTCACATCCTTATAGTCTTTCTGCAATTGTTTGTAAACTAATGACATTACAGTGTTTCTTATAGGCATACTTACGCAACTTGGGTCACTGTTTAAGGAATATTGTCACCAATCAAAATTAAGAATGGAAAATTAAAAAAAATATTAGAGCAACCAATCAGCTTTCTTTAAATTGTTTCGAAAATATTTTCGCGCTACCAATCTTTAGAAATAATAAAAAAAGTAAGAGTACGACGTAGCTGATGTCGAAAAATACCCATTGGGTTTGCTCCATTTACACTAGACTGGAGACTATACTCGACCTATCTTACAGAACAGTGTATAGGCTGTGAAATAAATTTTCGGTTGCTAAAAAAAGACATTACAAATTAACACATTTAAACTTACGTTACAGATACAATAATAATTGCTTCCACACAAACAACTCGTTACAATTACTTAGATAATAATAATAATAGTCTATAACACTACAGTTCAACTTCCAATTAATAGCTGCTTTTGCAATAATAATATTAGTTTTAAATAAATTACATTACACAGAAAATTTTCCCTAACATTTTTCTAGTCTACCAATAATGCCAGCTGAAATTAATACTACAGTTTATTCTGTTAGGGAATTATTAGGTAAGGATAAAACAACTGCAGAGAGACTTAGCCAATGGCTACTACTAGAAAACCTGCACGACAATAATTTACTTACAAACATTGGAGATATTGTTTATGCCGATGGAGAACCAAGACTTCCATCTCTAGAGCCAATTACACCACCATTTTGCGATAATATTATGCTTGTTAAGATTTCTAGCTGGAAATTATGCTGCGAGGGACAAAGAACTAACAATATTTTTCTAATTAAGAAAGATGCTTATAGTTCTTTTGACATATTCATACGAGCCAAATTTTCTGAATTTTCTTTAGCCAGATTACCTTTCTTTCTAAATTCTTCGACTAAAAGGGCAAAAGGTGTACAACAGGTTATAGAGAAATGTTTGGGAGACATAACCAGAAAGTACAGAGATCCAATTGTTATTCCATATAAAGTAGACAGAAGACAAAGAAAAACGCCCGACTTAAAAATCGCTCTATAAGTGAAAATAAAAACACTACTTAAAAACTTTTTCTCATTTTCGATTTTTTTGTATGATGATGTCGGCGTGAAATTAGTTACTGTAATAGACAATTAAAAATCACTAACCTACATTGCGTAGCACGTTTACAAGTAGTTGTTTTAATCATAAATTTGGTTCCAAACTCCGACAAAAATCGAAACTGAAAAATTTAGTATTTTTCTTTTCTTTTCAGCGTTCTTTTATGTTTTTTTTAACTTGTCTTTTTTTAAGTTCTTTTTGCATTTTAGTTCGTTTATATTCTTAAACTCAGGGAAGAAATTGCTCCCCTGTCCCCCTTAAATTACGTCTCTGTGAGGAATTTACATGAGGCTCATCTCTGACTGATTTGCCATTGCTGAAATCTAAGGAAGGATGGGTACAAACGGACATACAAGATAATGAAATTTTAGATACCTGTTAGACACAAAATCTTGTATATATTTTTGACAAGAAGCGTGTGCTACGTCATTTAAAAGAAATTTTCATTTCCGGCCAAATTGTGGGGTCCACAGAAGAATAATAATGAAGTAAGTACAATCTCCAATGCTACACTTAGTTTAAACTGTACTTTGGTCTTGAAAATACTATAAGTTAGTCAGGGACGACGACACTGACTGAGAGTTGGAGAAAAAATTGAACAAGACAAATGTATTTTATAACTCGACCTTTAAATTTTATTTTAAAAATATTAAGATATTACAGCGCAGTCGTAATTTTTCCTAGTTTGACGCGCTGGTGGATACTTTGAAATACGTGTGGACTACCAACTCCTATCACCATTTGGAAGGATTATTAATTTTCCTAGAACTGGTTATTCATTTTCTAGCCATGTCCACTGTATGGAGATATTATTAAAACCCGTTCTCTCTTTTTTTTATTTATACTGAAGCGTATAAGGAAAAAAAAATGACAGTCGACTTGGAATGGAATTTCCCAATAACTGTTCCACCACGAGCGCTGTCAACAACAACAACACGAGTGCCTATAATGCTAGAGTCACCTCCCAATACAACAAGCTTGCGACGACGAATTCTGACGCAGGGGGTCGAGAAGGAAGGGAGGAGAGATAGATATTGAGAACAGAGCGAAAAAGAGTAAGAGAGAGAGAGAAAATATAAGTCAGAGTTGAGGGAGAAAGATTCGAGACGTGTGGTGGATGACAACAACGGAACGTGGAACTGTAAACGAAAGCTTCCCATTGCGCGCTCAAATAACTTTCTTCCTTTTCCTCCAATTTCGAGCACGTTTTTTCTATATCAAGACTCCTCCAGCACTCCTACTCCAGTTTCAAGCACAAATAAAGGACAAAGCAGAGAGGAGAAAGGAGAGTACAGGCAAGAGGATTTTGAAGAGGTGCATTATGGGACAAGAGAGGTCGCCACGCGGGTCCCATCCAATTCGATCTATATGCTTTGGGAGGGGGGAAGTTGACAGTCTGCTGACAAGGGAATATGACCCCAATAACCAATGCTATTTTTTTCTTTTCTTTCTTTTTTTATCTGTTCTAAAGGACATCCGCGACGGATGCCCTCCGCATTCGACTTCTACTTTCCTTCCCCCTCCCTTCAACTCCCAAAGTTAAGAGCCACTTCTTCTTTCCCTAGTTAAACGCCGCGTGCAGAAGTCAAATAATGGTAGGGACAGACTTTTTTACAGAGATGGGAGAAGAAAAACCATTCACTTGAACGACTAGAGTAAAAATGGAACGAAAGATTGTTCACGTGCAGTTGATTGTAGATGTCACATGTTGCAAATAGTCTTATTGATAGTTCCCTAGTTTGTTGTAAGAGTGCGCTTACTAAGCAGCATTTTCTTTTCTTCCATGAAAACGAGCCACTTGATAAAAGACATTCGTTTTTATTGTTATTGTCAAATACACAAGTGACATCACACAGCATCTGCCTTTTCTGTTATGTATTTTTTTAAATATAATGTTCGTTGTGTTCAACACATATGACATGAGACCAAATATGACATGTGTTACATCGTATCCTAAAATTCGTGATCTCAGGCTGACCTCATCAAACGAACTTAACCTTTTTCCTTCGTTACGGTCTTATGTTTGTCTTTTTGTATCAGCGTATAACATTTTCCCTTCGAGATACTGATTTCAGCGACCACTATTTATACAACCAATTGTAATCTGCTAACTCTGAAACTGACAGGTCCTTTTTATTTGATTAGATTTCTACTTTTCAAGAATTCATTTTATTATTACTGTAAGCACTTCAATCTACTAGGTCCACCCCAAGTTTATACTATAAACTTTTTTTTTTTGCTTGTTAAAATATCACTCTGTAATGTTAAAGAATAACAACAATATTTATACTATAATTCACCTACATAGTTCCTCAGTATAGGCCTTTTAATAATAAGTTTTTCAAGATTGTTATTTGTAGGTAATCGTTCCCTTTCTAAATGTCTTGATTTTTTGTAGTTATGCACATACTGTACAGTGCACATAATTGCATAGACTATAAATCATATTGATGTTATTTTGAGTAAGACAAGAATTAAAATATAAATTACAAAAAGCGGACTGCACATCGACAACAAGGAAGAAAAGCTGAGATAGAATTGAAAGTTTGGTCCTAATTGGATTTAACTGGTAGTGAACACATGAGGTTAACTATGCCCTCCTGTGTCTGCCTCCGGATACTGACTAGATTTGTAATACAATCAATCACTCCAGTATATTGCAAACAGCTCATTGGGTAAGATAATTCAAATGAAGCAAAAAGAGCAAACAAAACATAAGACGTAAGGTATACATGCAAAGAGCAGTGATCAACAATTATTTATTGCATCTTTAGTCATTCAAGTTTCGCTGCTGTGATTTGCAAGGCGCTAGTATGGCTCTAAATTTTTTCTACTTAAATGTTCTAAAAAATGAGACAAGCTATGTTTTCCAAAATGATACAAGATGGCTGCCATTGTGCAACGACAAAATTAAATGCAAGGTACCTAGCAGACGGAAAAATCTCTATTAAATTGTCAATATTAATAAATTTTACATTTTTCTTTATAATCTTAGAGGTTTTGTTGATCGTTCTATGAATATATTATTTGATAGTAATGAGCAACACTTAAGAACCTCGAGAGAAATCATAGCAAATGCATACAAATAAAACTTTAGCTACAAAACAAAATATTCTGTCAGTATTTAATAAATATTATTACGTATTGAAAATATAAAATAAATGGTCTTGGAAAAGTCAAAGTGCACAACGAAACTACAAAAGATTTTTATTTCTGTATACTTAACTTGTGAGAGCTTGCATTGTAAATGAAGCATTTACAAAGGAAATCAATTATTCTGTATCCAGCAATGGTGAGAGTCCAATGTTTCTATTTGTTTCAATTTACTTCAGTGACAGTTATATGTTCATTTAGTAGACCAATTGTTAAAACATTGAAAGAGAGAGAAAGACAGAGGAAGGGAGAAAGAGAGACAGAACGAATGTGTGAGCAGATACCAAAAACATTAACATTTTTCCATGACATGGTTTCCAATAGTAACAGTCTTGTGGGAATCAATGTGTCACACGTTTGAATATCGGGAAGGTCATTTTCTTTTACTGTTGGGAACACTGATACAGAGCTTTCAGTTAATCTAACATTTAAAATATATCTATTTTTCCAATCAATTTTAATAGTAAGCTTTAGCGTGAAGATGTACACATCACTTTATTTCATGTATCTAGTATTGATATGCACCTCACAATTAGTAAATAAAGAATTATCTAGGGCAGCGTTTCTCAACCTTTTTCATCCCGTGCTTCCCTTTCACCATACTTTCTAGGCGGCGACCCATAATTATTTTATTTTGTGTAATATTTGCTTTTCATTTCAAAACATAACAGTATCTCCTGTATTTATAATAAATATTCTAATTATATTATCCAAAACTATTCAGCAAACGACATTATCTTTAGTAATTATTAAAAACAACAAGGAAAATAAAATACTTTCTTTAAAATTTATTAGTTTTAACCTACAAAACCCTAGTTATATTCATTTTTTCACCTTCTCTCGTGACCCCTCTTGCATACATCCTGCGATCCCCAGGTTGAGAAACCCTGATCTAGGCTATTCAGGTATAACCTTTAGGGAAAACATCACATCACGTCTTTTTTTGTTTAGGGGGAGAAAATAGGTTAAGAGAAATAATTCAATTGGATATTTAAAAAAAAAAACAGCAGTCAAGTTAAATTTTTGTCTCTTATTCCATTGTTATACCTTATATTAATGTTGATGGCTGTTGTGTATTCATGTGGGATATACATATTATAGTAACTTTGTAATCAACTGTCAGCCGCTTTTGCTTATGTTAGAAGTGACTTGAAGTAACCAAGTAAACTGACCAATTAAAAATGAAGAAGAGAGAAAACAAACTACAGAAGCTACAGAACTGTATATTGGGAATAAACATAAGCTCAATATACTCTTAGCATGTTGAATCTCTTTCGCAACTGAAACGTGAAATAAATTAACAGTGAAGATAAAAAATATACCGGTACGGTGAAACATTAGAGAAAATCACGAAAAGAATTCTCCTAAAAAGATAAAAGGACCAAATATTTTTTTACAAGGTCCTTCTTCTGCATCAAAAACAAAAACATCTTTCCCCGTGCCCCAAAATACACCAGTTGACGGTCGTGTCTCTGTTTTTATATTTGTGCGCTGTGAAAATCAACACCGTGGGACCAATGTTCATAATCATTTTATGTAAGGTAGTGTAGCTCCTACATATATGCAACCCACCTTACAATAATGTATTTTAGTTGACTACGTGAAAGGTGTTGGTTGTTTTGAAAAGGTAAACCTTAAGAAGCGTTCCTGAAGCGCCGAATCGTGCTAATAACTCTTCTACTGAGCCTGATGAATCTCGAACTGAATATGTTTTTTAAGAAATGATATTTTAACACTTATTTTTATATACGAAGTCATAGAAGATTCCTGATTCCGTATCTGTAAATACCTTTATACTACAAGCGCGACTGGTTTTGGACGAAATAGTTGTAATAATCGGTGGATTTTTTAAGGAAAACATAGACATTTCTTTGCCCAATTCCTGTATAGACAATAATCATCGTATCATAATAGTACATGGATCTTTTGAAACCTTACAAACAGGTTTATATGTACATAATATGAATATTCTTAACACACCATAAAAAAATATGTAAAAAGATGAAGGATGAAATTGTTTCTAATAATTTTGTATGTCTGCCAACACTGTTTCATGATTTTTTTTGCAATACGCACGCTTCGTAAAGGATGCATGGGGGATGTGGAGGTAGCGATCCAAATACGCTTGTCCTACGGTACGAAGTGAGATAGGGTGATCAGTCCCACGCTCGACAGCCTTTACCTTTTCAAGGTGCGTTTTCAACTCGTCAGCGAAGTGTGTCCCACATATTAAGATACACCCTGTATATTGTAACATGCAACACACAAAATTCGGAAGAGAGACCGGAATTCCGCTCGAATTGTGCGATATTATTTCATATTACGAGAGCGCAAGGAGTGGCCATTCTTTTAGAGCGAATTTTCTTAGTAGAAATAATGAAAACTTCCGCTCGGAAAAAGATGGATATTTGGTAGCTCTTTTGCGATGGAAAAATGATCTTTTTAAGATGAATTTAAATCTATTGAGATAAAATCTTCACTTTTTGAACATGAAAGCGACGCAATGAAATGTTAAAACTGTTAAAAGAAGTAAAAAAAGGAACATTTATTCATAAGTAACAAGAAACAGGTGATATTCTTATAAATTAAAAAGAGTAAAAACCTTGACGTCGGCACGAAATGAACCTACCACCTTTCGGTCAGCGATGCATTGCTCTGTCGCCTACGCTAGCAAGGCAACTGCAAGAGAAAGCCTTAGAAATGGCCTCTTTCATCACGTCAGGTACTTGAGCTTACTCTTGAAGTCTTCTGATACATACGTGCCATTGAGAACAGTTATCAGGTCTTCTGTTGTCATTTTTAAATATACGCGATTAACTTCATAATAGGGCTTCGTCTTTCGATAAGCTTTGCGGTAACAAATAACGGATAACAAATTTGAGTACCCATGATGCATTGTGAACCACTCTAAACAGACAATAAATCGCCCCTTCAAGTTTGAAGAACAAAATTTACAAAACATCATAATTCCATCTAGAAAGATCACAATTTCCATTCAAAGGGTGAGTGTTTCGTGAAAAACAACTCTTGTCGATTTAAATTCAATAATTTTCAATCTTTTTATTGAAAAAATAAAAGAATAAAAAAAAATCCGCCCTTCTGATTCAGTGTGAAAAGAATCAAAGGAGCGACAATAGTTCAATTGGGAGAACATTAGCTTCCAATACAGAAAGTCTTGGGATCGATTCCAGTGTTCGACTCTAATCTAGTATGGTACATTCAAAACTACGCACTGGTCGGATCCTTCCCACATCTGTTACCTTACAATATCCCCTCCTGAGTCAAATAATGAATGAAGGATATTCAGTAAAAATTGTAATGAAAACGACTCCGCTGAAACTAGTTCCTCCTTTATCCCCAGTAACACACGATGATTACATGTTGATAATACCGTTCAAAATTCGATTGTTGAACGTTGAATCAACAATTAAACTTTGAGATAAAGTGTAAACGTCGAAAACCCCGCTGAATATCCTTTTGTTGAACGCTGTTTCAACGATTACACTTTCAAATAACGTGCAAACGCTGAACGAACCTTTGAAAATCTGTCTGTTCAAGGTTGTATTTAAAATTCTATTAACAATGAAACATTAAAAACGTGTAAACGTTTAACTAACCGTAGAAGTTCAACATGTGAACGTTGTATTGTAAGTTGTATCAATAATTAAATGTTTAAATGACGTCTACCTACACGTCATTTGAATGAGTCGTTGAAGAGGCTGACATTCCATGGTGTTATCAAAGTGAAAAATCTTTGTACGTGTATTACTGATGACTTTATTAACGTTTTCCTTCTTCCAAAGTTGAACCTAACGGACTCTTTCCTTTCTTAAGGACAGAAAACATCAGAGAATATAGAAAAAAGAATGTACGCGTTTTTTCCTTAGACTTTATTCATCCGAGGCTCCCGCAACCTAAAATTGGATTTCGGAAAACGACTGAGTCACTCGAAGGAGAAAGGAAAGAAGAAATTCGAAGACTAAGAAGAGACAAACAGTGGAATAGAAGGAAGAAATAAAGGAGAAAAGGTTACTTGGGTAGAATCTTGGGAACGAGCACAACATAGGCAGTGTATCACAGTGTTGCCAACTTTTACGTTGCAATATCCCCGCCACGATCAAGGCGACTATGTTCTTTGTATTGATTTATACGGAAAATGTTTTACGAGTTGAGTTCTGTAAATTTGCAATTGTTCACAAAAGAATGGCCAGATTTCGTAAGTGAGGACAATACATTCTTATAACTTTGGACTCGTGTAGCTGGAGATATTAGCAAAAGCAGACTTTCAAGTTTTAAATGCGTTACCTATTGTTTTTAAATGTAGTACCGTTGTTTACGAAATACAGTGCTTCACATTTCTCCATATAATAAGGTAAATGAGTTGTAATCCTCGCATGTATAAATAAGTATGCTAAAGTTGAGCAGATCCTTTAGTATCAATTCAATTGATATATTATTTATGTAATGCAGATATACAAATATCAGTTTGGCTACTACGTTTACGTCAGCTACCGAATCTAACGTAGCTATAATAATTCATTTTATTCGTATCGACATCGGATTAAGAATATCTTACTTAAATAACCATAATCTTAAATCTATTATCACTTAGGATATGTTTGGAATGGTGCAGTCACTTCAGTTTGTAGAAATATACTTTAATATGCCTTATTTGCACATTAGGTGTTCGTCAAGTATTATACGGAGATTCTTTGCCTGTCTCCCTCCTTTCGTCACTAAATTTTCTGCAGTGGGTGCAGCTATATTCTTACCTATCTCATTCAGTTTAGCTGTAGATTAATTTTAAGTGCATGTGTCTAAAATCCACACCCATGCCCCTGCCGGGACTCGAACCCGGGACCTTCGAGCCTAAGGCCTACCGCCGCAGACCGCTCGGCCACCCGGCCGGCTTGTGGAAGTATAAGAAACAAGTATTTCTCACGCGATGCTTTGTCTACACAATTACCATCTTTCTACTCTACTTCAAAACAAAGAGAATAACGGCAAGTGGTAGATTTACAAGCATGGCGAAATTGCCCTCCCCTGCCTTTATGTTTGACTGATCTGTGTGTAGCTTCACACACACTTGAACTATTCTATTTTTTAGTTTACCACAAAAATTGATAAATTTTACTGCAGGTTGTTTTGATAAAATTTAAAGGTTTACATTTAAGATGAGCAAAAGTCAACAGCCTTAGTATAATTGTATTAAGAGGTGGAGGTAATTGGCCTACAATTTTGTATTACGCGTACATGTAAGATTACACTCAACTTTACAAATTTATCATACGTGAGGGAGATAACACTCAAAGCAACGATGGAGATGTTGGAGATTTAGGTGCGAAATATGCTCCTGAAGTCACCTTAAAATGAACGTACATAATTATGGAATAGTTCTTGCTGCTTGATGGGCTCCATAAAGTCTCTAAGGAGAAATTGAAGACGAAATTTGCGAATTTATCTGATCAAACAGTAAGAGGTTCTGGTTCTTTTCTGAATAGATTTATATAGTCCATGTGCCAGATGATGAAAATAATGAAATCGAGACGACTAAGGTGGGCAGGGCATGTAGCTCGGATGGGGGAAAAACGAAGATTATATTCTATCCTGGTTGGAAGGCCCGAGGGAAAGAGGCCATTGGGAAGACCGAGACGTCGTTGGGAGGACAATATTAGAAGAGATCTTCGAGAAGTAGGTGTTCGTGATGAAAACTGGCTTGATACTGCCCAGGATAGAATCCAGTGGCGAACGTTTGTTACTGCGGCGATGAACTTGCGAGTTCCATAAGCCATAGAGTTAGTTAGTTAGTTAGTTAGTTAATGTGCCAGATGATAATGTGATACGATTTCTGGGGACCAAACGAAAGTCTGTTCAGTTATTATATGGTAGCACGAAATACTATGATGAACATCCCAGCTTGGTAACTTTCAAATATATCGGCGATTCAAAATGGCGAATAACGATCATACCTCAAAACAGTGTAACTCGGGTAGAAATATGCTATTTGGTAATCTTCCTTAAAGTAAATATTAATAGAAAGTTATATCTCGCATGTGGACATCCTAGAGCAGTAGCTTTCAAATATGGTGGCAGTTCAAAATGGTGGATAATGATCAAACTTCAAAACCGTATGACTCAGGTTGAAATTATTCTATATGGATTTTTTTTTTCAAAATAATTTACATCAGATGATATGGTCAAATTTTATGCCATTTTATGCAGTTAATCCATCTTCTTTTTAGGAAGTAATGAATCAGTCATAGTTCATTGAATCAGACATTTTTAATATTTTAATTCATTTATTAGTACACATAAAGGAACTTAATAAACACAATATAACGTTAATAAGCACTACTAGGAAATAATATTAATACACGCAAGGACAATTCTTCTCAGTGAGAATATCTCAGTCCTTACAAATGCGTTTAAATGTTTATAAGAGACTTGTATCCAGTTTATAACTATGAATGTTAATGTACTTAAAATCTTTATTTTAAATTTTCTTCATCATCTCTGCAATAGTCATCACAGTCGTTGAGAAGTTGTTGCTCTCGATCGTCATTGGCTGGAAAAGATAAGTTTGGATCATGACATCCTTTGTACTCTGTGCACTTCAATTTATTCCGGACGCAAGTTCAACTGGTAATTTGCCATCAATTTGCTTGGACAGTGGCAACGAAAAAAAAAATAATTAAGAACATATTTTGAAGCAGAAAGCCCTGACATCCAATTGATAAACACATTATCATCACTCTTCAGTCAACAGAGCTCCCGTGTTGTTTTCAAATAAGAACTAACTCAACAGCTAAATCCTTTAATGCGGCGTTACTGAAAATGTGACCAATATTTAACAGGAAACAAAGATTGTTCCATCATCCGAAAATTTCTTCATGACTCCTTTTCATATGACCACAAAGCTTCCATTGCCTTACAGAAGGACTCCTTGATCCATCACTACAACGATATAATCCAAGATAGGCTAGGATGTTCCCATTCCTCTTCTACGTTCCTAACGCTATTGAAAATCTCGGTTGGTGGGACTTAAATGGTAAGCAAATAAGTTTATTGTATTAGGATTAACACCATTCATTGTTTCTCATCAAAATATTTAATCTAGTCCAAGAGCTTCCTTTCTGATTTTGAGGATTTGACAATCTTGTTAGTACACAGATGAAGTTGGACAATTTTACTTTGGCAAATGTGTCTGTGGAAGAATGAACTCAGGCATTTGAGAAGGTGCTTTCCTTCCTGCTTTAGTAAAAAAAAATGGAAGAGGTTGCTGTAAGATATTCAGCTTTCTTACTTTCTTGTTGCTGATCTCTGGAACGGGTTTCTCTGGCTTACAAGAAGCAGTCATTGGCTGAATTATTATTCCGTTGATAGGGTGTGTTGTTTATTATTTCTTATTTTATATATTAATAGTTTTGTAGCTATCTGAAAACAAAAACAATCACATCTTCAGTGAACTCAACAAATCAGCAAACACATTGACCAAAAGGAAAGAGACGCTTGTAACTTTCTTATGGCTTACGTATGGAGAACAAGACATCATCACCAATTCACTAAAATTCGCATTTCATTTCTTTTTAGATTAACTAACGTTAAATACTGCGTGCTTTCAAATAACCTGAATTTCCCAAAATTCGCTCTTTTCCTGTAAGATAGTAATTTCTCATCTGGTCCTTCCTATTTATTTTTCAAAATTATTGTTGCTATACTGTTGATTATTAACAAGAATCTAATTTAATTACATTTAATCAAAATAACAATGTTCCAAATTATGTTGAGTTAAAGAGTTTTGAATCCTTCCAGACTGTCGCCATTTTGAATTGCCTCAATATTTGATAGCTACCATTCTGAGACGTCTATAATAGTTTCTCGTGTACTACAGATGATAGAGAATTCTATTATCTTTTATTTTAATCAATATCATTTAAATCGGATAATTTAAACCCGATCAATACTGATTTGATGTATAATCATTACACACCATTTTGAATCGTCGCCATATTTAGAAGGTATCATTCTGGGAAGTTCACCAGAGATTTTTTGGATACCATAGGGTGATAGAAATTTTATTTACCTGTTATTTAAAAAAAAATCTAAATAGGATAATTTAAACCCAAGTTATACTGCTTTGATGTATGATAACTATCTGCCATTTTGAATCGCCGCCATATTTGGAAGCTACCATTCTTGGAAATCCATAATAGTTTCTCGTGTTTCACATGACGCATACAATAACTGGACACAGTTTAACTTGGTCCCCCAACTGTTGGCGTAAAGACTATATTAGTAGTTCAAAGATATTCTGAAAATTAAAAAAAAACTAATTAAAATGTTTTCAGAGACATACTTTTCTTAAACTATTCGTACTAAAAAGTAAAAAAAAAATGTTTATGCATGACTAAAAAGAAAAGCATGGGGCGCGCTAATTCAAGAAGTTATAAAGTGATTGTATATGAGAGAGCGACCCATGCTTTTCTTCTTAGTCATGCATAGACAAAATATTTTTTTTACTTTTTAGTACGGATTATTTAAGAAAAGTATGTCTTTAAAAAGTTTATTATTATTTTTTACCCAAATCCTAAAGCGTTCTGCAACCAGTCAAACGCCGCATCGTTTTAGGCTAGTATTTATGAGTAACATTAAAAAAATATATTCAAATATAAAATATAGAAATATATGAAAGAAACAATGGAATATTGTATTGTCACCCGACTTACGTCACTGTGAAAAATTTTCATCATTGTATGACGTCGGGAAATGAGTTAAATTAACGTTGCAAGATTTGAGGGCACCACAAACCATTGTGAACTAAAGAAAAAAATATAAAAAGAAGAATCATTGATAATTCTTATTATCACATTGCCAATTTAATTCAGTCCTGCTTTATTCATGCATTTCATTTTAATTACACAGATCTCTAGAACCTACTCAAAGACGAGAACTTTTTCATACTACGCTTTATTAACTTGGTCCAGGAATTTTACCGGAATTTCCATTGGGGAGGGTGATTAGGTAAAGCCAAAGATGGGTGGTTAAATGCGTTTAAAGATAGTTTTGCAGTGTGTCTATAGATTTTTAACCGTAACAAATAAAGTTGAAGAGGTGTTCCAGAGTTTGTGACTGACAATCCCCCATTAACAGGGGGCCGGGCAAAATCCCTGACTTGCTCTGTTTATCCCGGTTTTATGTACATCTCAAACCTTGTAATCAAATTTTAAACAACCTTACATTGTCAAGTCTACTAGAAACTTTACTTGTGTGTGTGTCTGACGACAATACTCAAATAAATTTTGAGGGATTTTGGGTTTTGAAATACAAAATAGCTGCAATTTTATTTTGAAAATTTATTTTTATTCTCACACAATTCCTGACACAAAAACAAGAAAATAAACTCATATCAATATGGGTTCTATTCCAGTTTGTTTTTTTAGTTATAGGGTTTCCATCTTGGAGCATGCAATCTACACCCTGACATTAATAATCACAATAAATCAGAGACGAGACATGAAAGGAACTATGTTGTTCGTGGGAGTAGATTTGCACCAATATGGTGCATTTTGGAAGGCAAAATGTTTAGGTTTTCGTGTTGTCAATGCTGCCAACCTTAAATAAAAGTTTTTTTAATGGACAGTATAAATGGACGGTATAAATGGACGGTATAATGGACGATGAATAAAACATTTGAAGCAAGGAGTGCAGCGTTGCCAACTGAGGATAAGACACAATGTTAATTATCCGAAGTAAAATGATAATTTGTGTGATATATTATAATTTTAAATTTATTCATGGCCTCTCGGCATCTATGACTCAGAACTGATAGGATGAGGCAAAGATTGTGACGAGTTTGTGTGCTGTCCTCTTTACACATGTCCTTGATAATGCGTTGTTTTTGATATTTTGAACAAATTCGGATAGCTAACATCATGTTGGCAATACTGCAGTCTTTGCTTTAAGTACGATGCTTATCATCACTTGGGAATACTAAATATGTAATGAAATGATGTATCGTCCATTTTTAAAATAGCTTTTATACAAGGTTAGCAACACTGACAAACCCAAAAATATAAAATTTATCCTCCCAATATGCACCATACTGATACAAATCTACTCCCACAAACAACAGTTACGGAAACCATGTATCTTAAAAACGAAGCAGAATAGAACCCATGTTCATAGGAACCTATTTTCTTGTTTTGAGTCTCAGGAATTCCTCAATGGAATTTATCCCACATCATTATTAAGATACTTTAAAATCTAATATCTAAAATACAGTGAAAAATTAGAAAATAATTTTTCAGATATTTATAATTGTTATTAGGAATATATCTTTACAGTTTGCAGCACTGGTGTTCGAGCAAAGAAAGCAACTCCACTTTCGGCTCTGACAAGAAAGAAACGAGATATAAAAAGAACTATTTGGAGAAGTGAACGAGGGGGGAAGAACAGTGTGAAGATAGATAGATAGATAGAGATAGAATAAAAAAATATCTGACGGCGATGTTGGTTTGTTGTGTGTAGATTAGTAAACAGAGTTGCCTACTGAAACACACAAAACAACGTTCACGTCAGAGATAAAATAAGGAAGAGAGAAAAGAAAATGAAGAAGAGACAAGAAGAAAAGAGAAGCCTTCGCCAAATAACAGAAACTACAAATATAAATATTGATTTTTTAGGTACAAAGCTTGTGCACAAGCAGTAGAAACCAAGAACGGGTAAGTCTTAAGAAGAATAAACGTATCATGTTTTTGTTTACATGTTTTCGTCAGTGACAGTTTGGAGGCGCTACTATCGCCCACAGTATTCTCGTCATTACTAGCTTGAAAGAGTTAATCGCAGGTTGTTCTTTTTGTTTCCAGTAACAGATTCTAGGGGCGCTACGGTGGGACTTGGCCAATGATAACCAATCAGAGAGATGCTGACGCTCATTTGTCTCAAACACCTTTTCAGATGCAAGCAAAGCGAAGTCGAATGAATCGGAATCAAGAAAGCGAATGAAAGTAACAGGGATGTCGCTTATTTTGATATTTCGTATGTTCTACTTGTAAGGTTGTTTCTCACTGGAGTAAAACACATTTTTTCACAAGCTTTGGTTAGCGTTTGGTGAAACATTGGTGTCGCCACAAGCGTTAACTTGATACGTTAATTTTACCATTGAGATACACAATTCCGTTAGGTTACAGTCAGTCTTTGGTCTGTCCAGCTCTCACCAAACATTGATAACGCATTTGAAGCCCCTTTCTCGGTGAAATC